>VXBX01004071.1:1631667-1696272 GCA_013400415.1 Scytalopus superciliaris
CAACATTTTGTGATTATAAAGCCCTATTCCAGCCTCTGAAACTGAGAGAGAAAATAGTTGCATTGATTTCATAGAGATATTTACCTGGTATCTCTTGGACATCAACATAGACTTAATAGTTGTAAAAGTGTTTTCCTACCAGTTCTTTGCAATATGAAAATATAGATTATTAAAGACCATTTAATTAACTTCAAATTATTTTTTTTTACATTACATTCAACTGCAATTAACCTTAACAGAGTTAATCAGCTATGGTTACTTTACATCTGTATAATTTTGGATGCTTCTGCATTAAAATAAACGGTATATTAGTGAAGTTGTAGCTTTCTTCCATCTTTTTTTGGAAGATGCAATAGAGATCGAAATGACGCAAGTTTATATATCTACTGTGGTGGTAGATGAATTAGCAACATGATATCTTCATCTTTGATACAAAATATGTATCTGTAGAGCCGGTGTGATATTAGAGCAACACCAACATTTTTCTCTCCTCCCGGAAGCATGTGCTTGCACCCTAGCGCAGACAGAGCGTGCCTGCTAGCCTCTTTGCCCACAACCCATGTTTTGGGTAAGCAGCTGCTGATAACCAAGCTGAAACATACTGAAGATTATAGGAAATGGTCTTCATGAGAAATATCCTGTTAATAGCACTGTTGCAATGATAGTGTTAGAAACCACCTTCAAACTGGAAAAATCTTTGTTTCTTATCCTTCTTATTTCCCTTATCTTTCGTCTTCTGAAGCTGGATCAGTGGACCCAGAATCTGAAAGAATGATTTGAAAAAGCCTTTTAAGGGCTATGTGTTGCCATGTTTTTTGCATGATGCCACTTTTAATGCTTTTAGTGTGGTCCGGTGAAGCAGAGTTTACATTCAGGAAAACCATTTTAGAATATAGGCTTCCAACAGAAGATTCTCCAAGGACACCTTAGAAGGTGAAAGGTCAGTTTTCATGTGTGTGGCATTAACTGTCATGCTGATATTTCTGAAGAGGCCTCGACTTTCATGTAGATGACAAATAAGGAATAAAAACTCAGGTAAAACCACACTTCAGCTTACACTGAACCCTTTACAGCAAGAAAGATGCAAGTGGGAAATTGCAGTGTTTGGGTACAGACAATTAAGTTCTTTGGCTGGAATAACTACTGGCTACCTTTATTCAAGATAGATTGCAGTGTTATGGTCTAGCCTTTAATATTTATGAAGTATTTTCAAGATGAATAGCACAATACACAGCATTGTATTGCTACAGTGATTGGGACTACTGCTGTGAAATAGTCTAGTATTTTTTAATAAGGGTAGTAACTAGAAAATGATCCATCAGGAACGTAACTAAGCCTGAAAATGAGTAACATGAATGGTGCTCTTTAAAAAAAGCAAAAAAAGTCCTTCAAGACAAATAAACACTCACTGCCAAATCCTGATTTTATTAAATTAGCTCCTTTTGTTCTGCACTTGGTGTTTATCTTTTTAAATGTCAGTAGTGCATAGTGTATATTACATCTTTAAAAGTTCCCATTTGTGCCTTCCCTAAAGCTCAGCTGACTTCCAGTTACTGTCTGACACAATGAGACAAACTGTGGCAAGCATTTTTTGAAGTTAAAGTGCACCATTCCCTTTTTCTAAATCTGCTGCTCTCAATGTAGTTTATAAAGACATAAACACCAGTAAAATCTGCATGTCATGTTTTGTGCCTGTAGTTCTTGTCATGGTGACAGTTCCTTTACACTGGATACTAGTGAGGCTACAGCCCCTCACAAAGAAGAAAAAATAGTTGTATATTCTTTTGCTGTACATGGTTATCAGGGGAAAAAATGTGTTATAGTGTGGAAAGTGTGAAGATTACTGATATAGTAGGAGGAAAAGTATATGCTGGAAAAGGAATATTGAACCAGATTTTCTGCTTGTCATCCTTTACTCAATGATAAGCTGAATGCTGTTGTTTGGCGTGATTTTGCTCTGCATTCCGTATAGTCTTAGAGCTGAAATAATGCACAGGTTCTGGAGACAAGGACGCTTCATATAACTTCATATAACTCCTTCTGGCTTTGACACAAGGGAAACACAACCTGATTGAAAATACAAATTATTTTTTGCTGATATGGCTGTTATCATGTAAGGATTTCTGCCTGTGTTCTGGCAGCTTTCTGAGGTTGTGAATGTTTGCTCAGTCCTGCCACCTGCTACCAACCAGACCACACTGAATGTGGATGCCATATTCTCTACAATTATTCTGCAAAGTGTAAGTTATTTACTTCTAAGGAATAGAATGTTTTCCAATATTTTAGATTCTTTGATAATTTTGGTTGAGTCCCTTTTATATGACTTCAGAGAAACTTTCACAGGCAAAGCTGTTGCCCAGAAACACACCTTCTTACCTCTATTGACAGAAGCTTGTCTTGCTCTGATGAAATCTGCAAAGTCATAGTAACATAATTTAGGACAACTGTAGCAAAATACCTTTTAGGGGTAATGAGCTAAGTCATAAATGAAGAATGGTGGGACAAATGCAACCAAAGGACTTAATTCAAGCCAGGTCAACTTCTGTGATCCATAGCACCATATTGACGATGCTTTCAACAGAAGACCTAGCCAAGTGGGTTTTATCACATTTCTTTGACACCATTTTGCAAAAGCCTGCCCTAAAGCTAAGAGAGCTAAGGACTGCCCAGTCCAGGAGTAACTGAACTGAACAAGAGGTCCATTTAAAGTCAAAGACTTAGCTGGAAAGTTTTTCATGTGATAAAGTTGTTTGGCCTTTTCTTGAGAAATATGTAAGCAAATCCATAAACAAATGAAAGAATCTCTTCAGCTAGTTCTGAGTTGCCTTCTTTTCATACATGAAGCTATATTTATCAGTCATGAATTTCTTAGTATTTATCAAAGTTCACATACAAAATGATGAGGCAATTTTCTAGTATGAATCAAACTTTATGAGAAAATGATGAGGCTTCACAGGAAGCTGTTGACACATGAGAAGCTGATGCCCCAGGGCTTATAGTCAGGAGTAAGTCATTAGCAAAGTTTTTATAAAGCAATATCCTCAGATAATTAGAACTCCTACTTATATTTGCCTGACAAGAGGAGGAAGGAGGAGTAGAATAAAATAAATAAACACCAGTGAAAAGAAGAAATTAGAAGAGCCATTTTTAAAAGTTGTTTGTCAAACAATTAAACAGTTCATTATCTAACAGCACTGATAATAGGATGCCCTGTGCTAATTGCGTGTGTTGGAGCGACATGCAACATCTTGGATTGAGCCATGAACTTTGGGCTTGGGGGAGCTTTCATGGATGTGTGAAAGAGAATGTATGTGGAATAGCAGTTAAAATTCATGGGTCCTGGCTTCACTTTAGCCTGAATTGGTGTCTTGGTTTACTTTCTCTGTTATGTGCACAAGTATTAAGGTCAAATGCCTCTCTGTCCATCTGTCTGCCACTGTGGCCAGTGCCAGAAATGCCACACAGAATTAGGCCTCTACCAGAACTAGCCCATGTAGGATATGGTCACATGTGACACCTGCAGGGAGGCACACAATAATAGTGTCATTTTGCTCCTGAAAGCCCTTCTCAGTGAGTGCATTACCACCATACAGCAATGATCAAACCCTTTGAGTCTGTCAAGTGCTGTTAGATCTTGGCTGAAAAATGACAATTCCCTTTCTAGACTGTGAATGAGCACTTTCTCGTTGCAGGCCTGTGATGAACTACACTGGCAAAGCAAAGATGGGAGGTGATGCTCTGAAATCTGCCATTTATCCGTGCTGCACATCTCCAGCAAACCTCTTCTCAGTCCAGGCAATTGACATGTTGCTGATGTTGCCCTGAGACCGCATGCTGGAGTAGGTACAGGAATCACCTTACCTCAAAGCAGATTATTTCTGTCTTTCCTTATGAAAATCACTCATTAAAACTAATTGTTTCTACTGATTTGAAAATAGATTCATGACTTTCCTTGCTAAGTAGCTCTTCTAGAGCCCAGATGTAAAATCTAGTCATTCAACTGAAATCGCTGGGATTTTTTCTACTGAATGAAGTGTAAAGGAAAAATATGTTTCATGTTTAGAAATATACAGGCATAGTTTGTATTTCCTATGGAGACTACCTTGATACTGTTCACAGATATTATGTTTCTCTGTCTCTTCCCTATATTTTTGTCATAAATTCAGTATTTGTGCGGAAAACAATGTAAACTCCATGTGCTGTTCTAGTCCCCCTGTGTATGATCTGTGCCTTATTAACGAACAAATGCAGGATGAAACCTTGTGGTGGCATTGGTAGTCCCTGTCCTGCACACTCTTCCCCAATATAGAAGATCAGAAGATTTTGGCTGGATTAAGCCAAGAATGGTTTTAAGTTGCTCTTTGACATGGATAACAGTGCCTTCCACTCCTCAACAGCCCACTCTGCTGACCTGCTAAGCTCTATCTGTTTATCTTTAAAAGAGTCCATGACTGGAAGCAGACCTCAGCCTGGCATGTAATGCCCTGAAGGGTTATGGCACGGGCTCTTCTATTAGAGAGGGCAAAACAGAACTTCAGGTTTTAAAACCAAAAGTGGAGGCCTCTTAGGGAAATAGGTGAAACTGTGTTCTTTAAGCACTGTGATACAGTTACCCATCTGAAAAGGTAGGACTTGTCACAGGATTACTTAAAGAGTAAATTATTTTATCATAATGGCCTTGTGTTCTCTATCTACAGAATTTATTTTCTGTCATCCATCCATCCATCCATTTTAGTATCAGATTTTCTTAATGCAGTTGTGTTTCTATTACTTATTAATTGTACATTTTACAAGTGAGAAAAGAAGAAATCAATTTAATCAGGTCTGATTCTGCAGAAAGCCTGAAACAGGTTGGAAAGATGAAAATTGACCCATTTCTTTCAGTAGGAAAGACTGTGAACTTTATAATTTCATTTCCCCACTAATATGGCATTTTGTCAAGATGTTTCAGAGCTTGGTACTTTTGCAGTGTGCTTTACCTTTTTCTACCTTTTCGAATCCATTGCTTTAATTTCTGTTTCAGGGCCCTCTCTGTGGCTGAACTCTGATCTCACACTTTTTGCAATGGAAGCTGAGTGCAATACTGTGCTACATCAACCTATAGTCTGCTAAGAGAGGATAGAAATATGTGTAAAGTCCAAGACTAGAAGAGAACCAGAAGCACAGTTGGTGATCAGTGATAGTATAATTTCCCAAATCCTGGATTCAGTGCTGAAGATAAGCACCTACAGATTATACACCAACAAATATGATCTGTAGATAACAGTAGATGTCTTTCCTAGATGTAATGGAGGTGTGCCTGAGACATAGAATAAAATTAATTTGGAATTTAAAGGTTGAAGCAAACACAGTTTTGTCTCCCATCATGTTAGTGAGTAAAAATGCCAGAGCTGAGGTCAGGAGCTGAGAGTACTGTTCAGTGACAGCCTGCAGTGTTATATCTGATTACAGCAAAAGAACACAAAGCCCTCATTTTGTGTGAAATATACATATATGGGTATTTTCCTCATTTTTATTACAAAAATACAATTAAAATCAGCTACTGCTAGTTCCTCTCTTCTTTTAGGTTCACTAAATATCATTATATTCTAGCAGACTTACCTTGACTATTAAAATCTGACTGCCTTTCAGTAATTCAGAATTAACTAGTGGAGAACTAAAGCAAAATACTAACATAAGTGGTTCAGTGGCCTCTTGCTATATTCACCCTTATCCCTTCTCCTTTTCCATTCTCTCACAGGTTTTTTTCCTCTCTTTTCAGTGAACCACTCTGGCTTCAGAAACTATTTTCCCCTTTACAGTTATCTTTTTCTGTGCATATGTGTGCATGTTTTTCTTTCATAATGCAAAGAGCACTGAAGCAAGCAGAGAACATGCATTCAAGGCTAGAGAGTGTCTGAAAATATCTAAGATAAAAAATTAAATCTGTCTGAGGCTCTTAGTCCTAACCTCCTCACTCCAAAACAGCCTTCATTCCCCTTTGTGGAAGGAATAAGTATTCAAAGGAACATGCATACGATTCAATATTGTACTTGTAGGAAGAACATTAGCAATGTCTTATGGTTCTGCCATCCATTTACCTATTTTATTTGATCCAGCTAAACAGAGAGACAAGTATTAAAATCCCATTTCCCTATCTGTGTCTTTCAGTTACATTAGTCTGTTTATTATCACCTTGTTCTAAAAAGATGTGTATATCTGTTCCTCCATTCCCCTAAATCCAGACTCTTCCTGCAAGGTAAGAGGTGGTTATGGTGACTCAGCTGTTGGCATTGTGTGAGCCTTTGCACATCATTGCCAGGAAAAATGCAGTCCTGTGGCATTAGTACACAGACATATTAGATCTCATGATTCAGTATGAGACCCTTTAGGCTGACCCTTTATGTTTTCCACTCATGCTCTCTTGACATGGTGCCCACATTTTCAGTGTCTGCAGCAGAGGACTGTGGATTTTTCCCTACACTCTGAGAACTCAATGACAAGCTATGACTGTCCAGCCCTTCCTGGAAACTGAGATTCAGACTGGAGATAGCACTGCTTAGGGTATCCTGGGAAGGTGTTCTCCCTCCCCTGTGTTCCCTGAGGAGGTACAGGCTCACAGTGCAGGTGTTACCAACCTGTATTCATACTTCTGGTAGGGATTGGCTTACTGGTCTCTGAGAAAGAATTATTGACTACAATCTGGAAAGCTTCTGGAGACTCAGCTGGGAATGTGGATGTCATTCTAAAATTCTGGGTGAAATACAAAGCCTTGGATAGGCTTTGCAGAACTACCTTTTGTAAACTGAATTTAGTAAATGAATTTAGTAAATACCTCTTGTATTCTTACTAAATACTGTGGGAAGGAAAACATATACCCTTTGCTCCCTCAACCTACTTTGTTAGTTGTAATTTTTTTCCATTATAACTGCCTACATCAGGTTTTAGTAGACGGTCCAGCCAGAATATTTTTTTCCACTAAGATTAGAAGATTCATGAAGAAGAATATATAAAAAACCATGATGTTTTAAAATATTTTGTAATGCATCATCTTCATGAATCCTTGACACAATTAACTGTGTGTGAAAACTCAGTTGCTTATTGAACTGACCCTGTACCTGCCTTTGTAATTTGTACAGAGCTGTTTTCCCATCCTTGGAAAAATGGAAAGAGTAAAAATACTGGGTATAAGTCTAATTAAACAATTTGATTGCTCTTGTTCTCAGTAATAGCATTATGTTGGCACTGGACTACACTGATGAAAATTGGGTAATTCTAAGTGCAAGAAAACTACAGGTCTGTTCAGCCTTTCCTGAACAAAGAAATATTAGACGGGGACAATTCTTTCTTCTATTGCCTGTAATAAATTTATGCTCTTCCTCTGTAGAACAATGAAACAGTTAGGACATACTTGACCCATGTTTTAAAATTAATATTCTAGGATAGTCAAATGAATTTAATGCTCCTGAAAATTGAGGGAGAGAAATGTTCAGAAAGAATCAGGCTTATTATGTAACCATATGTACACAGTCCCTAAAGACGTGTTCTTAGCACAAAGCTGTAGTAATTTGCCTTTTTCCTATCCAATATTAATTTCTGCCTTTTTTGTTTGTTTTTTTCATTCTGTTGACCTGAGTTTTTACACGGTGCCTATCCCTTTAGTACTTGAATATGAATGTAAAATGACTGTACTGGCCAGATCTGGGTGCCTGGGGTGACTGTAAGAAGTGGGTTAAGCCTGTAGTAAAAACTCCCTGGTGCACTCTTCCAGCATCTAACAATAAATGGCTCAAAGACTTCATCATCTGGAAATAGTATCTTTGTGCTTATTAAATCATGGCAGATTTTTATTCTGGGATTCAGTCCAATTAATTGTCTTCTGAATCCCTGTAAACACATAGCAGCTGCCATGTCCTGTGACAGTGAGTTCAACAGCTTAACTATGTGAGGAGAAATCTACTGTTTCTTTTGCACCTGCAGCCAACTATTTCCCTTTGATTTCACTGGTTCTTCTATTATGAAAGAGAGAAAAATTCTTCCATATGCATCATCTTCAGGCCTATGAGCCTAATACCAACAGTACATCTTCTTTCTGACTTGTACCTTCCCCATTACCTGAGTTCTGGGTGATGACAGGTCTGTACTTCCTATGTTAGGTTCTCCTCTTCAGTGAGTGTTTCAACGGAGTTATACCTATAAGTGACAGAAGAACCAATGCTGAGAGAGCATCTTCCATATAAGGATGTTTACTCCTAGTTTGAAATGTATCCCTTATATATGAGGACCAAACTCCTCTGAAGTACAGAGTGCAAATCATGCCAAGATGTGCAGCAGTATTTTAATCTGTGCTTGGAAGTGATATGTGAGACCATTTTCCTCGTGACTTACAAATAAATCACTTAAATGACAAGTTTAATCTTGAGGTATTTTTATTGCATGATGTTGTTTAAATAATGAAACTGACTTAATGGTAGATGTATGTAATATACTGAATTTCAAAGGAGGTTTGTAATACTGTAGATTGGGTTTTATTTAAGTTAATAAAAGTACTAGTTCGGTTTCTGAGCTGTGTCATAGTATGGAGATGAGAATTCTATTTAATATTGCAGTAGATATTGAAAGATGATTGGTGGCATTAATTTTTCTTCTGATTCACTGCATTGCCAATTCTATTAATTGCTAATTGTTTTAAGATACACCTCTACCTATTTGAAATTGGGGTGGGGGTTATGGTTGTCCTAATGTGACAGGTAGTCAGTGCTGTGAAAATGGGCATGAGTCTTTAATTTAATAGATCAAATAAGGGCTTAGATGTTGCTTTCTAAACTGCAGCATTTTACACTTGATGTCCAGTTGTTCCTATGTCCTGACCCAGAAAGCTTCTTTATCCTGAAGACTTCCAATTTACTAGACAATAAGTAACAGGCTTAGGAAGCAAAGTCTGATGGAACAGGACTTGATTATTCAGCCCTCAGCTTCCACTGGCAATATATTTCATTTCCTTTAGACTGACTCTGCTCTCCACAGCTCAGGGCTGGCAGGGGCTTACATTGTTGTTCTTCCTGTTTCAGGCATAGCACCTGGTTTCCTTAGAGGGCTATCACTCAGATTCCCTAGAGCCCTTCCAGCTATGCATTTGTACGTCTGATGGCCAAAGACAGATTGCCCCCTAGGTGAAAGGGCTTTGATTGGCTGCTGCCTTTCTTGTAGCTGCTTAGCTTCAGACAAACTGGTCACAAAATGCCACCAAATTAGAAAGTTGGAGCACAATTCTATGTTTTATTTTATTACTAAAAATAAGAATACAGAATACTGGCATCAGTTCAGACCTGGTGTAGGTTTTATTTTCTGTGCTTTTTGCACTGGAGCAAACAACAAGGGCACAGTATGTTACAGAATTGGGTCAAGGATAATTCTGAGTAGGTTAACTTTGTGCCCATTTCTAAAATATGGTTCATTAGCCGTGGCTCATTAGCAGTGTGTGCCCCATTAATGAGGGTGGTTGATTCTGTTTGTCATGTGACAGAAGATGTGAAGTCAAGAGCTAAACTCTATGCAGATTAAGAAGGCATGTAAATAAGAACAGAAGAATCTTTTTATGAAATAATCTTTCAGATGGTCCTGTCAGTGTTTATCTTAAAATATTAAACTGATTTGTCCTTGCAAAAAATTTTTTCTTATTACTGATCTTCAAAGTATAAAGAGAAAAATTTTGCATTTTGTCAGTTCTTCTAATTTGAATGATAAAGGGAAAAGTTAAAGGAAAAAATGGTTTGCTAATCTTGTCTAGCACAGTGCCAAAGTCCTATACTTGTGTTTAAACAAATATTCTTGCCTTTCTTTTCATAACTGGATAATAAGAAAAAAACCTGTGAATTCAACCCTCTGTCCCCCTCAGTGTAGTTCCTGAATGGTTGAATGTCTATTTAAAAACCCCAGAGTACACATGATTAAGTGCTGAAGTGATCACGAGTATGTCTTCTTCCAGAAGCTCAAGGAAAAGCATAATAGCCCAAACATATAATGTGTGTTAAAGTTGAAGATACATTTCTCAAATTTCATGTTCTTAGTACTGTCCATATTTCCAACAGGGAAAACAGCATGTGTGTAGAAGTTCTCATCTGTCTCATGTGCTCCAGCCATCCTGGATTACAATGCACAGGCACCTGGGCCACGTATTGTCTTGATAGACTGACTCCACATTACAAGAGCAGTGAGCCCAGAGTCCAGTGTAGGCACTGTGGCCATTTTTCAGGAAAACCAGTAAATTGCTGCAACAGGTAAAGAGCATACACTAGAGCAGGAGTCTAATGTTCAAAGCAGTAACACTGGCAGAAGTTTTTGCTTACTGCTGCTCAGGCCAGGCAATGAAAACCGAAAGAATTACTACATTTTTCTGTTTTTCTTTCTCTATCGTCCTTTTCTTTGCACACTAAAACTAAAAGAAAATATTTTGTCAATTACCAAAGAAATTTAAACTCTGGATATAGAAACTAGAAGTAAAAGTATAATTTCAAAATTGTCTTTTGCTGTCCTTGTTTCATTAAGAGACAGATCACTAAGTTCCTGTATCATCTTAGGACACTTAAGGGTTGGTTTTGTACTTTTGCATCCCAAGTAGAGACTTTGAAGTCAACAGGCTGGACTGCAGTGCATTCACTGTCCTGACAACACCTTGCTTTTACATTACTTAAGTGGCCCCAGACAGGAGACCTTTTTCCATCCCTCCCTGTCTGAGGAAGAATACCAGGGACTGGAATGAAAATAGCTGTCCACAGGCAGTGAGGGATATACAGGATGTGATGCTCAAAAAAGTTTTTGCAAGTGCTATCTGCCTTCTCCTATGTTAGCTATTTGGCTGTTTGAAGCTCTTTAGAATTTGAGGGCTCAGGAGGAGGATGGGGGAAGAGTGTCAGAGGCAAGGGCAAATGTGCAGAGGTGGCACCAAGAAACCAATTTGAGTGCATAAGATTGGAAATTTAACTGCAGTTTTAGCTTCTCTAAATGTAGCTCTTCTAATAAGGAACCATTTGATTTTTGAAATTACTGTGTTTTTTTCATATTTTTTCCTACTCAGCAGTATTTAGAATAGTCTTTGCATTCAATGAAGAGATTTAATTCTAAAAAAGTAGGCTGTAAATATATTTTTTGTGTTTTCCTCATGGCTACATGTCAGCCAAAGGGAAGACATGGTCTCTCAGTTCACTGTTTTGGTAAAGTAAACTGGACAGATAATATGGGACAAGAAGTCCATTCCTGTTTTATACCAAGTAACACAGGTAATGGACATGAAGCTCTATTACCTGAACAGACAAGTTTCAACTCCTTCTTTCTTGAGATTTTCTTCACACATAAAACATTTTTTTCAGCAGTAAATTTCATCTAGTTGTTCCAGGCTTGGGAGTACAGTTAAAACAGCAGGTTTGCTCTCTGGCCTGCAGAAGGAACACGCTATTGCTCTCCAGTGACCAGCTATGAGAGTTACAGCTGTCAGTGATGCCAGGCAGCTTCCCCAGAGTGTGAGGTTTTAAAAATGTTGTCAGTTGTTAATGACTGTAGGCCACTATTACACTGGCAAGGATGAGAAATATTGACCTAAAGAAGACAAACCTAATGTGTCTTTACCATGGCCATGGGCCATCCAGGGCTTCTTTTCAAATTATGTAAGGGAATTATCTGCAGTGTTATTATATTTATATATTAGTGGAGATAAAGAGATGCAATAAGTCTTGGTTTTTGCTCCCTATTTTCAATAGTGAAGTTCTGTTGCCTTTGATATACTGTTACGGGAGACCAATGATTAATGGGCAGACAGAAAGGGGATGGCTAAAGCTTTCCTCCCTGTGAAAGCCAGGATGTCTGGCCAGCCAACCATTAGAAGCTCATTACTGCAGCAATAAAAAGATTGATCCTTTAGTATAGCTCCCTCAGAACTTTAACAATTAGCCCACGTGCAATTACATGCTGACAGTATAAAGAGGCTGCTGATAAATCACATTTTTTATTTCTGAAGGCAAGAGAGAAGAAAATTATTAATACACAGCAGCATATGGAATTAATATAAATTGGGAACTAATAAAACAAGCTGCTTGCAGCAGTGCTGCCATTGCAAAATTTTGAATAACTTGACAGTAACTGCCAGTTCATTGTGTCTGAACAGGGACCAGGTTCTTTCCATATCAGGTGATGTGGCTCAGAGCATCTTAGGCAGACCACAGAGGGCAACAGAATTGGCTGGCAAAAATGAAGATAGAGCAGCTCAAAGCAGTGGCCTGTGAAACAAATACATTGTTCTAAAGTGTAGAATACTAATTACTCACTTGTATTAGATTCAAACACAAAACCAAAATGTAGCTCCTACTCCCCAGTGTTAAGAGTATCGTTTTCTAGACAGCAATGTGGAGTGGATCTGGTAAAAGACAGGTTGTAAAAAAGAAACCTACAGAGCAGTGAGATGTTCATTCTCTGATTTCTGTCTTTCCATGTCCTGGGAGCACATCTACACTGAGACATGGAGAGCAGGGCTTTCTAGCTGAGTCCTGTTAATTACCTACCTCTGCTTCTCTGGACTCAGTCTTAAGAAACCTAGTTAAAATACAGGCTAGAGTTGTTTGCTCTTCCCCAGGGTAGTCTTGCAACATAAACAGTGCTTATGCAATGGAAATAAACTACAACAGCAAATTGATACACGCACACCATCTCCAATAAAGGGCTTTAGTGGCCCCAGACCACCTTGCACAGTTCTCGCACATTGTTCTTCTGCATCCTCTTTCAGGCAGAGTAATTACCTTTTCTGGAGCTCTCCTCAGTGCATTTCACAGGATCCCACAGGACACATCATAAGGCTGTTTAGAAATCAGCCCAGGGAAATTCTGTCTGTTAATGTAGTTCTTCAGCTTCCAATAATTTCAAATGTTTTACCTCGAATAGAATCAGGAGGGTATTACACTGATTTTGCTTTCTGTTAGGTTTGGAGGCCTGCCTGTATGGTGCCTGGTGAATTAGCACAGGAGCACAGCAAGATGTGTGTTACGTCTTGGCCCACTTGGTTGGTTTAGGGAAAGGTTCTTTGAATTGCTCTGGGTGGTGTGTGGGAGAAACAACAAAATTCTCAGGAGGTTCATTAATGAATTTTTACTTGTAAACTTTAAACGCTAAGGTAGAATAATATACTTGGCAAATTTTAAGAGAACATCCAAAGTAAGGCACTTCACAAAACTTAAGAAGTTAGGAGAAGAAAGAGAGAAAAAGAAAGAAAATAAATGCAGAAAGGTTCATAATCACCACTGCTGGATCCAGCAATGAGACTTGGTTCTGCAGTTTCGATGTGCATTGGTCAAAATGATGGTTGCTGACTGGATCCATCAGGGGTGGGGGAAGAAACCCACAAAAAAACCGGTCCTCTGGATTAATGCTCAGGCTTGGTGGGAACATGCAGGTACCTCCCCTGGGTGGGCAGTTTTACAGTGGATCATTAAATACTGTGAGTGACAGAACACTAAGGAGGTCTTTGAGGTCTAAGACCCCTATGTCAGCATAGTTGAGTCAATTATGGCCCATCAGGAGGGATGAATACCTTCAGACTACCTGTGAATGTCCTGGTACTTCCCCGGAGGGGAGTTTTCACAGCTGAGCCAGTTGTGTAACAATTTCAGAATGATAAAGAGCACTATCCCACCTCACAGGATTTGCCTCTTACCAGCATCTTCCCTTCCCTTGTTCAACACACAGCTTGTAGCCTCCAGTGGTGATTGTGCACCCCCTCTGCACATTATCAGAAAAGCACCCTGCTCATTGTTTGAGCCATTAACCATTAACAGTCCAGTCTCTCACAATGTGGGACACTGTCCCTTTGAATCGGTATGTTCAGTATGTTCGAACCATCTTGGCACAATGGTTCAGGGGTCATGGATGTCAGTGTGACCTCTCAAGTACTATCAGCTTTGAGATGATAAATTAGTAATAATATCCCTTGGTGCTATCTCTTTTAGAGTAGGCAAGATTTCTGAAAAACACTTGTTCCAGGGTCCAGAAATATCACTAACTAGAGTCCTAATTCTTTGATAACCCAACTGCCACCAGATATGCCATCTTGCAGTCCAGATATTACAGTCTGTTTAGGATAAATGAAATATAACTTAGAGGGATGCATCATAGAGAAAAATGTCAGCAATTCATTCCCAGGATATTTTTGCAGAACTGTTTTTAAGCAACTGTAAAGAGCTGATTGAATAAAATCTCTGATTTCTTTTCTTCTTCCCCATTGATCTGTATTTATATTCCTTTTTGGATCTTGCACAATGTTGCTAAAATAAAAGGGCATTGATCGTTGTCCTTATTTAATTGCATAACTGTGTGTACTCCTCTGCTCTCCATGTAATTATCTTAGTGGAAACCCTGTTATTATACCCGAATTCTTGAAATTTACAAAGCTCAAAAGAACTGACAGCAAAGACTGTTTTGCCATTTCCTAAATATATATATATACATATATATATATATATATATTCACTAGAACTTTTAAGTCAACTACTTGATTTGCATCATAAATGCAAAATTATTGTAACATGGTTTTCTGAAATAATTTCTTTCCTGTTTTTTTAACCAACTTCAGTGAGAGTAGAGTTTTAAGAAGTTAGAAGGATCTTAGTTTTCGATGCAACAAAGGTAACTACACTTAACCCACTGGCATTTGAGAAGAAAACTATTTGTTGCCTCACATTAGTGGTTGATCTACCAAAGAAAACGTTTATGAATTTATATGAGTTCATAGGTCAGACGGAAATAGTGAATAGCTGCTGTTGGCCTACCTAACCGTGAGCATTTCTACAAGGTTAACATGAGAGCATATCCCCTCCTCCTGCCTTAAAACAGCAACTCCACTGTGCATAGACTCAAGAGTTCGACTACTGTTGCTGTGGCAATATGTGCATCCACTCTTAGCAACAGCTTTCTTTTAATTCTCCTTTCATGACCTGACTTTCTCTTGAGGGATGAATTGTATACTTTAAAGGCACAGTTTCAAAGCTACAAATATGTGAATCATGAGAGAGTATTTAGGAAAGTATTGTTATGTGCTTGCCTGTTTTTATACTTTTTTCTTTGCATTTATGGTATCCCCAGAGACATAATATTGAGCTAGACTAACCTTTCGTCTGATCAGGACGACTGTTTTGTTTCTGTGCTTCTTCTTCAGAACATATATCCAATTATAGAAGGTAACAATGCTCCAGGGAATTCCACAAAGAATTGCTTTTCTTCACATTGGCTCTACCTGAACATTCACTGCTGTGTGAAGGGTCTCTTGTGCTACTTTTGCCGTCTGCAGCATAGCAGGCAATACTGCATCTTTTTTTTTTTTAAAATCTTACACTCAAAGGTACAAGGCATGAGGTCTCTGAATGCCTTTTGCGGGGAGGATGTGAAAGAAGAAAAAGGAACTTATGCACTTGTTTCTCTTCCGTGCAACTCACATACACAGAGACTTTCAGAGTCAGAATTTAAGTTGTAGGCATCACTTGATATTTTTAGGTGACACTTCCAGAGAAAGTGTTGATGTACACAACACTTAGGTAGTCTCTGAATGCTGTTGAATATGCATCTACAAACCTCAAGATTCATAATGAGCATTCTCCAGAAAACAGTTTTGCTTCAGCCCACATGCAGTGTGGTATTTAGTAGTCATACAGGCTTAGCAAAGTGTCTCACAAAGACACATTGTCATTTCTCAGCACAGACATGCCCTGCTCTTGGAACTGGAAAGAACATTTCTCACAAGAAGCAGCAGGTGAGAAGTACTGACTTAGCTGTGGCACTGGTTAGTTCCTCAGGGTAGAAACTAAAGGGAGGTCTAGTCCAGAACCTATGACATAAGTTGTGGTAGAGACCAGAACAGTGTCAAGAGACTAACAGATAAAAAACAGATACGAAACTGACCCATAGAATTTACCAGGCTACAAGCTGACTGATCAAACTCACTATACTGTAGTGTACATACAGGCATAAATTTAGCAGCAAACGCAGTGTTATGAAGTACTGCAAGTGCTGGGGACAGCTGAGTTACAGGTGGCATGGGAGCTATAACCATGATTTTCTTGGCTTTGTGTTTTCATTCCTTTACTTAACACATCCTTTTTGGGAGAAGAGTCATTTCAAAATCTGAAAAAGATCTTTTTGCAAGAAGACTGTACAGGTGAAAGTGAGCTGCTGTAATGAGAAGCTACAGAGAACAGGGAGTCCTTCAGCTAAAACCAAGGAAAATTCCCTGTCCATCTGGACACATGTTTCTGCAGTGGACTGGCTTCATGAGCCTAAAGACTGCATAGTTATCCAGGTTAAAGAAAATGCCAAGGTAGTCCTTCAGTGCTATTTTTTTTTATTCACAATGAAGCAAAATAGTAAGAACTCCATAATCCCAATTATTTCCCCCCACACCTCTATCATCAGAGATCCCGGCACAATTGTGTAATTGCTTAAACCTTATCCAACAGAGTAATCCCTGAGGATTCACAAACCCTCCAATGTCTCCTGCTGAATAGTCTGTCTAAAGCAAAACTGATGTTGTTAACATAAAAATACCCAATTTTCACCAAAGCATGAGTCACTTTCATCCTCTTTTCAAGTAATAGTCACTGCTGTGCATATTTTCATAAGTTTGACCAGTTTATCAGTTCTGTGCTCTTCCAATAGCCCATTAAAACCATTCCTTCTGAGGCTTTCCTTTCTCTTATCTCACCAAGACTGAACTTCATACAGTGTCTCTTGAGCACCTTATTTAAGCAATTTCCTTAATAGCTGATACAAAGGTGCCTTGCAAGTTTCTCCTTTGGTTCTGGCTGAAGAACACTGTGTTAGATCGGGAAGGAACAGGTAGAATGTCAGGTCAGGCACCTGCAGTGGGAAATTCCCCATTCCCATTGATGGGGTCCACAGTGCTGACAAAGTTTTGTAGGGTTCAGTAAGTGCCTGAGTGGTCTGGTAACTGACTTCCAGGATGAATGTGGGTTTAGACACCATACCAGCATCAGCTTAATATTTAAGAGCTCTGAGCAAAAAAAAAAAAAGAAAAAAAGAAAAAAAGAAATATCCAACTAAAACCACCTTGTGTGGATTTCAGTTTGAAACAACTGTGTCCAGTTGTCCTAAATTTTCAGAGAGGATGAAAGTTAACCCAGATTTCAAGGGCCTTTCTAAAGCAACTTTCTGGGTTTGTGCCAGAACCTCACTGTTGAAACTGAGGCCACAGCTCTGTTACGGGTCAAGGTCATTGACTAATGTCCTTTCACATCCAAGCCAGAGCCTTCTGGGTTTTGTTTTGGATTAGCATTTGTTCTTTTTCATGTTACTCCAATAACAATACCTTTTCCCGTAAGTACCACTACCAGCAAATACTTTGCCCAGTACATTTCTCTTACTGTAACTTTTTTGTTGGTGGTCAGGCCTGGGTGTGTAAGTAATTCTTTCCTTGGATTGAGGCACAAGTGCTCAGAAAGCACTGTGCTTGCCTGGCAAAATGTGTGCTGGGTCTGCCTTTCCTTCCAGCTAGAGCTGTGGTGCCATCAATATGCTAATTCAAGGCAGCTGAGAGCAGAGCTCCCTACCTGCAGCTTTTTAAACTCATTTTTTAATCAGTTTCCTAATTGGGACCTAGGGGACCCCATTATGCTTTAATAATACATTGGACAAAATCTATCTTTTTAAAAATCCTTGATTATGGGGTGCATTTTAAATGAATTTGATCATGGTGAATGTCTACATTTTTTGGAGGGGGAGAGGGGGCTGGATCTTCTTTTATAAGGTTGGCACACAGAAACGCTCTGGAATCAGACATAAAACACTCCATATGGACAGTGCATTTAAGGTGTTGCCACTATATTGATTGAGTCCCTATGCAATGATAACTTATATTTTTATTCAGTTGTTTTCTCTGTCTTTCTTTTATTAGTGACCACAGTGATTGTTATGTGTCAGTGTTGTTAGATTGATCTGTGTCCCAGACAGTTTAAAGGACTATATAAAATACTATGTTGGAAATTTGAAATTGACAATATAGACCAATAATTTGTGTGATATATATTCCAAAGACACTACCGGACAATAAATCTGTTCATCACAATGCTTCTGTAAGCAATTTCTTCCTAACCTCATCACATGATTGGCACCAGACTGTTCCTGAGCTGGAGGATGAAGAGTTACTGCTATTTAAGATTTTTATAACATAAAGTAATAAAAGCCATTTTTTGGCTCATGGGCAGGAAAATCAGAAGTATCCCTATATGTCCTGATATAGTGACTCTCAATTTTGTGAATCATCATTTGTTGTTTCTCAGCTTATGAGATGAAGACATAGTTTCATAACACACTAACTAGGAATTTACTGGCCTGTAAATTAGCCTGCAATTTCTAAGATACTGATCAAACTCCAAGTCAACATAACTTTTTTTATTTTTTGTTGAAGATTGGATTATATTTTCCTAGAGACTATCTTGTGCTGCCTTTTCTTCGGTCCTGACAAGGAACTCAGCAATTTTGTCCCCAGGACCTCAGTGACTGTCTTAATCATTTCATTTTTGGGTAGTCCCCATACCAACTCTCTATACTGGAAATCATTGTAGTCTAAAGAGCAAGCACTTTGGTTAGTGATTATGCATGAGAGGCACAACAACAGTCCTATGAGATACCAAGACAGTGAATCTCTTGTTTATATGTTTGTAGTCTGCATATGTCCTGCATTTTCCTCTTTGTTAAATAACTGCATTCTTTGAAAGACAGCAAACAAGCGATGTATCTATTGGGACACAGAGTTTTTATAGGGGGATTTACACCTACTGGGTATTTGATCTCCAAAGTTGTATTTGTTGGAAGCTTCTTGAGATTTTGGCGTGAGTACTTACCTCTAAATACTTGATATATAAGGTGAGTAATAAATACGCTGAGTGATGACAGGGATCCTGAGGTTGTTCCTATAGAAGCCAGCTGCCAAGAGATACAGGAAGAATTTACTTTGGAACTTTATATGAGATCTGGATTTTGGTCCTGGGAAAAGGAGTTACTAGTGGAGAGATCTGGAATCACTGAATATCTACCTACCTTCATTTGAGACACAGCAGGAGTCTGCTTATTTCTGCTAAGTCCTGACTTTTCTCTGAGTTTTATTTATCAAATATTATGCTCAAATAAGATTGCTTTGACATCCATATTTTTAGAAGAAAAATGCAGACACCTACCACAAATAATGCAGTTCTGACATTACTTGACTTAAAGGATTCTCCCCATCTCTTGCCTTTAAACACAGGGGAAGCTGATGATGATTCATACATTGGACTGAATATCTAGGATTAGGTGGGGCAGACTTGGATTTAGGTGTATGAGCAAGGTAATGAACTTGGTTAGAAGGCAGAAAGAGAGGCACTGGTAGTAATTTTCTGTGGAATTGCTTCTATATTTGACCAAAGAAAGTCCAGTTGTAGCGTTCCAGTAACCACTGGCTGGTGGCAGCTGTGCTGCTAGCAGGGACACAGGAATGTATGGGGATATATAGTAAATCTGTTCCAGAAAGCTAACTGAGATTGTAGGAATGTAGGATAGTTAAAATCAGTGCGTGTATGTTGTTAAAAAAATGAGGGCCAAAGAAGAAATTAAAGCATTTCTTCTACCCAACCACCCTGACTGTGTGCGTTTGGTCTTTGGTTCTTAACTGAAAAGAATTAACAAAACAATAATGTTGTGGGACCATAAAATGAATCATACGCAACTGAAAGGAGACCCTGAGGGAAGTACTATGTAGTACACAAGTCAGCCTGGACTACTTGCCTTGGTGCCACAAAGGATTCCTTGGTCCTCTTTTCCTGAGTTTTAGACACACATTAGAGGGAAGATGCGCCACTGGTAGTCAAATGAACTGAAATATTGTCAAAGGAAGTAAAAGGAGGGGATGAGATCTAAAAAAGAGCAGGAAACAGATGCAGGGAAGATGTATCACAATCCATCTCAATCTTTCTTCACCCAGGCAGGAGGAATCCCATCTTCTCCATTGTCCTGGGACATTCAACATATCTTAATACGGCAGGCTTGCAAACTCTATATTCCTTCTGCAAAGAGAGACAAATCAAATATGTATGTCCCTGACACTGCTTGTTCTGCCATCACCTGAACTAGAAAAGCAGTTTCTGCAAAAGAAGAAGCAGACATCAAACGTATGACACATCCTCTTAAAAGAGAAACCAAGTCCCTCTGTGTGAATAATTGCATAATAAATAAAAGCTCTTCTTTCTCAAAATTGTTGACATTCTGGGTCAAATGTCTCTCCGGTGTAATTCCCCTGTCTTCAGTGAATTTACATGAGATGAAAAGCAGTCTTCTTTGTCTAGAAACTGAGACTGAGGTGAATCTGCCCATGCATTTGTCTCACAGCTTGGAAAATTAGTTGCAACCTTGTGTCTCTGCATGTCTGTGTGCATATTATATACACCTGTGCAAGTGCACACACATGTTCATTTATGCATTAAGAAACTAAACATCAGTTATGATACAAATTTTAGTGCTATAAATTATCAGTTTAAATGCATGTTGATTATCTGCCAGGCCCACTTTGCCTGCGACGGTATACCTACTCATTTTTGATGTAAACCTTACTGACCCTTGACTTGCAGAGATACAAGTTTCTCATGGCAATTTTTAGCATTAAAGAACAAAACACTATAGATGTAGCTTAAGTACCATAATAATCATAAAAGTGACTATAAACCACCAATTTCCTCTATGACTTATCTATTGTTAGTTTCTTCAAGTCATAGCTGCTGATTAATATAAAGCTTTTGTTCCTCTTTTTCCTGTAGCCTAAGCACAGCTACAGCAGAAGGAGGTGAATCCTCACTGCCTAGCAGAGGTCAGTTTGAAGATCAAGCTCCATTGCTTATTGTGGTGCTGAAGTGAGGAAGAGCAAATACCAACTGGATTGGCAAGTACTGCAGTTGTCTATGAAGCACTCGCAAAAGGGGAAATCATAAATTTGATCTCAAACCAAATAAACTCTCAGCCACTTAAAAAAGAAAGAAGAAAAAGGTTGCTTTTCTGGGCTTTTATGTCTGCAGTGAGAGAGCACAAAGTATAGGTCTTCAACACAATTTTAATTGCTTTACTTTTCACCGGAAAAAACTAGGATGAGACCCACCTAAATATATCTTCAAGAAACAAAGGCTATCCTACTATTTACACCAATTGAAAGAGATTAAAATAGGTCGAGTGTGAAACGAGGGGTGAGCCAGTGAAGAGCTGGTAGAGGGATCTGTATCTGTCTTGGGTAGGATACAAGACTGTTGAACAGTATCTCTGGAAAATCACGTACCCAGTAAAAACATTCTTCTTTAGTGCTCTGGTGCACATATTTCTTCTTGTCCTGAATGTCAATTTGTCTAATATTTCTGTACAAAAATTTATCTGAAACTTTATAGGGAAACATAGTGAGAAATTCAAAGCAGAGGTAATTTATTTTTTTTTTTACACTCAAGAGATTACACCCTGAAAATGACTGTCAGGTCATCACTGAAGTCAGCAGCTTCTCAATATATGATAATAGAATATTCATATTAGGAATAAAATCATTAGAAATTTTCATAGGTACCATCAATGTCACCCTGTTGCTCTCCTGCTGTGACATGCTCTGCAAGCCTTCTGAGAGCCTGAGACAATTTTAGATTTCCACCTTTCACTTGGACCTTTAGGCTTTAGATGAATGTCTTGTGTGGGCAAACATCCTTTGGAGCACCTGGTGACAATCAGTGGCAGAAAACAGGATTCTCAAGTAGCTGGATAAGGGTTTGACAATTCTCATGTTTCTCTGCCAGGCAGTTTAAAAAATCCATCATATTCTCATTCTGTAAAGAAGGTATTTATATGAGGTTTCTCTCATGTACTTCTGTGATATCTCCCTGTGCCCTGTAGACATAATCTTGCTGTAAAGCCATATACTTGACTGTGATAAATGCAGATGTTTTCATAATGTGTAGTCCACTGTTTACACTTACATATATAATTGCAGTTGTCTAATTAGAAGTTGTATCATTGAAGAAGGAAAATATTAAAAATATCAGCTTTATAGGATGTACTGTAACATGGAAGGGAAATAATTGTAAATGAAGTGAAACTGATTAAATTAGCATTGCATGGTGCCACCCTAAAACAAATGAAAGACATACTGCAGAAGGGTGTCGGTCTTGTATGTTCTTTAGAACACCAGAGTCATCTCCACCACAAAATGACTGCTGAAGCCATTGAGGGTCAGTTGGTCTTTGCCACTCAAACTGCTTTTCTGAAAAAACAAGGAAAGGTCAGGGATTTGGTGCTATCTGACCATCTTCCTTTTCTCCCTTCCCATTTTTCAAAGCGTAGACTCAGGGTATGATTAATGATTGTGAATAGTGTATTCAACAGGTGTTTTCTTGCCAGAAGCCATCATGCCACAAGCTAACTTAAAGCACCTCATACTCAGTGTGGCTTTTTTTCCATTGTCATTAGAAAGGTCTGAGGGAGAGCAGTGACATATTCCAGAGAATAGGATAATCTTCTGAAAACGTTTGTGATAAAACTGGTTTTAATTTTTTGTCAGCCACTCAACTTCATGAATATCACATCCAACTAAAATAGCTGTAACACAAGACACGGATAGAAATGAGAGTGTATGTATTAGTGTAGCATAGATATTTAAACACTACATTTAAAGAATGGGCAGTCTCAAGATATATTGTAAGGCTTATGATCTACTTCTTTTGAGACATTTCAGACATGGCCAAACAAAGAAGGATCTGAGGTTTATTCAGACCTTACTTTGACTCTAGTGGCTATTTTGAGAAAGACATCTGGATTTGACCCTGAGCTGTCAGGAGCTGTCCTTTTCTACTTTCTTATCTGTTGCTCAAGTAGATTGTACTGTATTACTGCTATTTGAGTTAGTAAATATGACCATAGACATAACAGTGGTCACAAGGAAGTCTTTATTGGTGTTACTGGAAAAGGGACTTTGGGGTCCACTGCACTGTATGGCACATTAAGCACTCTTTCTCCTTTCCTTGTATTAACCTTAACAATATTTTCCCTAGAATAAACATGCAGCTTCATATACACAGCAGACAATTTTAAGGCTTCAACATGATAATGCCACTGTTTTCAAAACTATTTAATAGTTTTATTGATTTGACAACAGAAAGAAATTTACAAGCTGGGATGGAATATTATTTATGCTGTCATATCCAATTTCCATTTTTTGGCTGTTTTATTTAGGGATGATATGTTGGAAAATTAGACACATCATGCATTATAATTTGCCTGCTTTTACATGCATTTGTAGCCTTTACAGCAAGGCAATGCATTCTGCTCCCCATTTCATTATAGTAATTTTGTAATAACTTTAATGAGTAAGATTGGTTAACCAGTTTAAATAGGGTGACACAGTGGACTTTCCTCAGAATTCAAAACTTTCTTTGAAGTCTAACACTCTCTACAAATCAGCACTCTGTTTGAGAATGATTGTATCAAATACAAGTTATATTGGACAACTGTGTTAAGGTGGTGGAGTCTCATCAGAATTTTTATTGTCTGCAGTATTGGTCAAAAAAGATAAGCTCCCAGTATCTGCTGAAGGGGGTCATAACAAAATACCTTCATAAATGTGACCTAGAGAAAGTGTTACTCAGTTGAATCCAACTCTTGGACGGTACCTGAAGGTGAGGAAAAGTTTTGGCAAAAATGAGGTCACTGAAATTTTTCATTGTTGGGGTTTAGATGTTGACAGTTTTATGTTTTTAACTTTAGAACTGTGACCTGCTTTTTAACCTAATGTGACAATGTCTAAGACATGTTTATTGCCAAGAGAAAATAAAGATGATTGGTAAAGATCTGAAGCTGTAAACTCCTGGTACATTTTTATCTCTACCAGTGAGAGTCCAGTTAGAATCAATGAATCAGAAGCTGTTGTAAACCTAAGCACATACATGAGAACCTGTGAGAGTCCTCTTTTAGCTCAAGGAATTGGGGGTTATTTATTGGAGTGCAAGTATTTGTGCACCAATCCACCTCCCAGGATGAATACAATTTGATCAGTAACAGAATTGGAAGTCTCAAAAGAAGTCTGAGAATACTCCTGACAATATTCCTCCTAATTGAAACAATGGGTACATTTTCCTTTGAATCTGTAATTAGGTTAGAGTTAGGGAACAAGTTTTCAAGGTTTTGGGTTTTTGTGCATCTTACCCTATGGAGGCAGTTGTTCTGTCTAGAGTGCATCTCACTTACCAGGAGTTTTGAAAGCAAGGTGAATAGTTCTATTCATTTTTTCCATTCCCTCATCTCACTCTGTTATGCCTGAGGCAGATTAGAGGCAACCTTTGACTGACAAATTATAAATGTTTTTTATAAATAGGAAACTTTAGGAGCAAGACTTTCAATACCTCTCAAAATCCAAGAACTCTGGAATGCTATTTAGAAAAAAAGGAAGTTCAGATAGGTGCTGAGAGGAAAACAGGTTATGGCCCCATCTGTTCTGCAGCAGAGTAAAGTCATCACACAGGTCTAATGGACATTTGCATCGCTGAGGAAGTCACAAAGTTTATTGGGTGGAAGTGGGCTATTTCATTTTTGTGTCTATTTTTGACATTTGTTTAAATATACTGTGCACCTTTCATTGTCAGCATTCAAGGTTTTGGCAGTTTTTACTGACTGTCTGAAAGGCAGAAACATTGATTTATAGTATGTGTAAAATGATCATTACAGTCATCAATGAATTACATCCACTTCTGGAGAGAAACAGCAGGAGCTTCACTGAACAGAGCCCTTGTAAGCAATAGCATGAGACAAGATGAAGACCCCATCATATAGTAGAAGAGCAACAGAAGGAATGGTAGTAGGTAAGAATCAATATATTTGGGATAGCCCTTTACTTTTAAGAAAGACATAATTGTGAAACATTGTAAGTGATTGGAATATAGCAGCAGAGTGCACCCTAAAATCAAACCTCTAGTTACCTGGAAGAGCGTGACCTTTATTGGATTTATGAATTCATAAATTCCTTATTCATGAAACCAAATCGTATTAGAAATGGCTTTGTAAAAGTCAAAACTGGATATGAGGGGAAAGGCAGAAGTACACCTGTGCTATCCACATTAGTCTACCTCTTTTTCACACATTCTTTTGTAAGTGCATCCAGCTTTATGTTCATGCAGCAACAAAACTACATAAGCTGATAAATAAAAGAGCAGAAAAAATCCCTTTTGAAAAATCTGACTCTAGTGATGCCCTGAATGCTTTGATAGTCCATGGTTTTTTTTCAGCATGGCTTGAAGAGTGAAACGAAGGAGTTTTGATCCCCCTGAATTTTCCTCTGGTTCATGGTTCAGAAAACACCTGTGAGACCTCCTTCTCTCCTGATTGCTCTTAAAGTTCAGTGTTCAATGGCCCTTGATTTGTTTCACTTCTCATGACAGGTGTGATGGTCTAGTGGTCATGCATGGGGTAACAATGTGCATCATGTAAGCAAAAATCACATTTTTCTCCCCCCCTACAGTTGTATCTGCCAGATTCTAAAAGGAAAAACAAAAGTTGTTTTTATTTCTCTTTCTCTCTTTTTTTTTTTTTTTTTTCCATCCGTTTTTGCTTTTTTTTTCGTTCTCAGAGGTGAACACTCATTTCAGTTCTCAGGTGCAAGCAAAGACAAACACTGAAAGTGTGCAGAAAATGAATACGGTGTAGATACTTCCATGGTGATGGAGAACACAGTGAAATTTTCAACAGGCTCTCTGTAACATATATTGTACAATGAATACTCATCATTATGATTTGGGATAATTTAGAGTAGCTGTCTAATTTTATTGGCAACTTTAATTTGGTGGATTATTCATCTTTGTTTATTGTCTCATTGCCACATAATATTTTTGTTCATTACTGAGCATCTGGAATTGCACATGTGCAGTTTTTGTCATACAGAAAAAGTATCACTAAGGAAAGACAGAAGACCAAGCTGTGTTACTTTCTTACCTGTAAATGGGGATGGATAATACTTTGCCCATCATAACAACTTAAGTTGCACAGCTTTTGGGACAATATCTCTCTTACACTGAATTTATCCTGCATTCTACAAGGACGCATTGGCTCTGACTTCAGTGTCTGTGTGGTTCAGTAGTGTGGCCAAGAGATAAATGGCCAGAGGGCTGCAGTGCCAGACACCCTTCTCCCCACTTCTGTGGGCTCTGTGAGGGGACAAGCGTTATGGAACACTGGGTGAGGAATTCCTCTCATTTGAGTTAGGCTTTATTCCAGGCAAAGGCCAAAACTCACTGTTGTTGCTCAGAAAAAAACATCAATCCAGTTGCTCATACAAACTGTTGGAAAAATTTTTTTCCCATGCACCTCCCTGAAATACTGTAAAACACTGAGTGAAATAGATGTAATGATCTATAGTCCTCTAGAAGCTTTGCATGGAGGGGATGGATTTGGATGGATTCTGGCCCACTGTGAAGTAAGGCAGAGAAACACTGAATCAGGAATCTAAAGAGAAGCAAAGCCTGAACAAGACACAAAGATGCTAAAAATAAAGAAAAACACCACCAAAAAACTACTCTTGGCTTCAGATGGTCACTCAAATTGATTGTCGTCATTTGAACAGCCTTTGACAGTGTCTCAAGCCAGGCCACTTACCCACATCAGCTTCCATACCAAGAGTGGCATACTCAGGCAACTGATTTAGAAGTTAACACTTCTGTCCTGAAGGAGAATTTGTAAGAAAAATATCACCACAAACGCCAGAGCTTTCCAGAGCTTTTTTTTGTGTGTGTGTGTGTCTTCTCTCTTGCCCAGCAAGCTTCTGTAATTTCATTACAGAGTTGGCTCTATGTAGAATCTGACTATTGAAGTATAGAGCAAGACAGATGTACAAAGCCCTTTCTTCTCAGGTGCGTTTTGGTAGATCAGCTCCTGGAGGAGATGAAGGAAGAGAGAGTGTATTCCTTGGAATACTTCAATGTTTTGTCAATGTGGACAGCAGTTTGACTTCAATCCCACTGCTAGGGCACAGCATTATTGCTATTATAACTTTTCTTTTAGTACTTCTTTATATCACAGATTTCTGTGTAGAGTAAAGATGATGACATGCTTACATATGACATTCTTAGGAAGAAATAGTACCAGAAATCCATGTTGATCATACAGAATGACTTGCATTTTAATCCATGTAGAAAGGGCTCCCATGGTGTAGTGTAACTATCAAAAATAAATGGGATAAAGATTAAAAACCTGAATTTATCACTGTGCTTAGCTAAATCAACTTAAAATTATTCCACTGTGCATTTCAGGTTGTGTAATAAAGTCAGCTTAGAGACTACTAAACTCAGTTGACTTCAACATGGAGAACAGTCTAACAAGAGCTGCACAGAGAAGGGGAAAGGCTAATTTATTTTTCTTCTCAGTTCCCTGCAACCGTTGTGTAGATGGGTACTGCTAATGATAAATGCTATATAATACCAACAGAAAAGAAATGCGATCTAAGATCAGGAAGGTCTGGGTCTGATCTTTGCTGCCACCTGCAATGGAGTACTGTGAAATTCAGAGGTTATGAAATCCAGCATATCTCTTGCTGGATAGTAACAGAAGATATAGTTTCACTGCTGAAATTTTCCCCTGTTATTTCCATAGTTTGTCTTTCAATACACAGTATAAAAGTATGCTTTCCTTCCAGATTTAATTTAGAAATACCTGCAATAATTGGAGGCTTATCTGTTCTCTGAGTCTTTGTTGACACAAATTTTTAGCTGGGGTCAGATGTAGGATTTCCATCACCAGCATCTGAAGCCTTCTGTTCCTAGAACAAGAAACACAGGTGACTGAATTAGGAAACTTGGACTTTCGTGCTTTGTTAGGTTTCCTGCTGTGCAAGTCATTTCATCATCTAATGGAGCTGAACACGGGCTGTCAGCCATGTCACTTAAACTAATAACCTGTAGGACCTTGAGAATAGGTTTAGGTCACTACATGACAGAAGTGTGGATCCAGATGTGGTTTTCTCTTCCCTTTTGGAAGCAGAAGATTTTCCATTTAGGTTTCCCTCTTCAGAATACAGATATTTTTTGCATTAGATTGTTAACAGACAAAGCTATAGTTGAGTTTTTCATCTTGGCTGTGATACTTTCTCTCCTTGGAGACTGTTTTTTTTCTTTTTCCTTTAGAGACCCAAAATTTTTCATGATCTGCCATCCTCCCTGGCCCCCATTCCCATGACGAGGTTGCCGGAGGGATGCTCAGCCCCTTGCCGTGTGGGTGTCAGTAGATGGCAGCAGTAGTCCACTGTGGGAACCTAGAGCTGCAAAATAAGTGATAAGAAGCAGACGGGCTCACAGGAGGCTGGCATTTTAAATATAATCTTTTTTTTTTAATTTTTTTTTTTACTCCCTGGCACATCTCTGGTTCTGATTTTCCCTTCAGATCACCCACGTATTCTATATCAATTTTCCAGAAGGATTTTTCATTTCCTTTGCTGTTACATTTCCACACATAGATGATCGATAGAAGCCTTGGACATATACCCCTCAAACCATAAACACAGAATTTGGAAGGCTCAGATTTCCCTGCAAAATACAGCACTCGGGTTTATTCTTGGTTTTCCTAAAACTTTGCTCCCTGATTATGTGCTTACAAACCACGGTGTTTCCAAATGACTTACTTGGTTACTTGTTACTCTTAAGCTGCTCTTCAGCATTACAGCAGAGAAACCTGGAGGAACCATTTTTCTCCCTTTTGAACACTCTTTTTATTTTTAAGTGCTGTAGCTCATTACCATGGCTTATAATGAAGGGGACAGGATATTTTCTTTATTTATACAGTGAATCAGGATCCCACAGAACAAAAGGATGGCCTTTTCATAATCTTACAAGCTAATACAAGGTTTTGAAGTATGGTCATTTTGCCCTCTCAAGTGACCATAGTGGCAAGGAAGTTAGCCACTGAACTTATCAGAAGGATGATGTCCTCTGGGATACCATTCAGGCACTGTTCCAGGCTCCAGGAGTGATTGATGTCCAGGCATACTCCACTAGGTATGGAGCTCAAAGGAGCAAGGCTGCTTTTTTCACTCTTCTGTCATTTAAAACATCTACTTCCAAAAAACAACCTGCTGATTGCAGGAAGTTGGAAGTAGATGCTCTTCATGGTCTCTTCCAACCCTAACCATTCAGCGTATCTATGATTCTATGATTAACAACTACACAAGTCAGGCATATGCACAGCTCCATGCAGAGAGTCAGAGGTATCAGCTGGGAACAGAAGTCAAGACAGTGCCAGCGTTTTACCTACCAAAGAAAACAGAAAAGAAATTGTTTAATGAACAGCAAAGTAAGTGTAACTTAGAAACTGAGATCGTGCTTGTTGGTCTCAGGGTGCTGTCTGACTCCAGAAAGGCAGGATTATCCCTGATTCATCATTCTAATTCTCTAGCCATGAGCACCCCCACTTCACCTACCTTATAAAGACAGCTCTTTGAAGCAGAGTAGTTCCTGGCCTCCAGGCAGTGACTTCTGGATCAGTTGTCTCATATAATCATAGATTTTTGTGGATGATTTTGCAATCAAAAATTACTTTTCTGGGGCTGTGTGAACCAGTCTGTTCTTTAGGGGTTGCATACATATAAAAGAAAATGCATAAATTACCTTCATTCTCTCATTAAGCTTTAGAAATGCTCATTAAGCTGTAGAATTGTGTGTGTTCAGAGAGAAACAGTGAGACCAAAGACTTCACTAATATGCAAAACAGAGCTACCTACACTAGAAGTATTCCTCAACAAGAGTAGCTCTGAATTGCATTTGATGGTTCCAAAGGTTGGCAGGAACCTGGGGTTGTTTAATCTCTGAACATTAATACTGGTTTTATACTTAATAGAAATTATGGTTCTTAGCTGCTACCACTAACTAAGGATATACTGCTTGACATTCACAAGCTTGCAGTGTAAGCCTGGTGTAAGTTTCTAACGCTGTTCACAACAACTAGCACTTGGAGATGTGTATCTGTAGTCTACTGCCGACGGGTGAAGCATGCAGGTTGCAGCTAAAAGTTTTCGGATTATTAGAAACACTTTGAAGGGGATTTGAAAGTAATATTAAAAATTAAAAGGAATCTAAACTGTTCCTTAAGGCAGACTAACCAGCAAATCCCACTGCACTACCCTTAGCACAGTGGCTGGACTTCCATCATAATTAGCCACACATTTTCATTTTCTGGACTATCTCTTACAAGTTAAAATCCCTATTAATTACCACTTAGAAGAAGAAGCTTGTGAGAAGTAAAAGTAATATCTGTGAAGGTTGTACTGACCAGCCTGAGTTTTAAGAATGAAATTAGCCCTCCAACAGTCCTAAGATATTCATTTACATAATTAAAAAGATGGCAGACCCTAGTCCTGAGTTTTCTTGCTGTTTAGCATCCAAAGGGAGAAAAAAGGTTAAGAAACGTTTTAAAATACACAAAAATCCTGGAATCTTTGTGGGACTATCTGAGACTGGTTTACAGATGTATAATACAAACTTGACTACATTTCTATGTCCCAGGAGCACCCTTTAGAAAATGATAAGCTTGAGTATAAAAGAGAGTGACACAGGAATAGCTGAATCTGCAAAGAAGAAAGAAGATAGAGAATCTGCCTAGATGGCAAGAACTGTATTGAGGAAAACTCTGAGATCTGCACAGGAAACACTGGGCTACTTTCATGGCAAAAATAGAAAAAATAACCTCTTTGTCTTAGGCAACCTCTTCATCTACACAGAATAGGGATATCTCTAGATGACTAGTGAATCTGCCTTTGTAGTGTAAGCAATTGGGGTTCTGATTGTCAGGCATAGAAAAGAAGTCTTAGACTGTGTTGTCAGCTAAAACAGTCATTAGTGCAACTACTCTGTGGTGTATTTCAGAACTGAGTTTTGGATATTATTTCTTATGGAATAGAGAACAGATTAGGATGGGAAAAAGTGAAGAGGAAATAGATAAATGTGCATTCAAAGGGTGTTCAAGCAAACCAGTGAAACATACCTTAAAATAAGTGTAAAAAACACCAATCAGCAAAACAATCTGGTAAGTGTAGGAAAAAAGGGCAATGGAAGAAGTCAAGCTGAGCTAGGTCTTGCACAGGGCAGCAACAGGTTCTTGGAACATTTAGAGAAAATGAGAAAATAGAAAACTTGAATCATTCTTCACTGAGGATGCGACTGAGGTAGTAATTTAGATACTCCTCAAAGGAAACAGAATTCTGTGCTACAGTTTTCTGATGGAAATAGTGATGGAGTTGTTGATATTAAGGATACAGAGAAAGACTAGTAAGGATGAATAAAGGAAAGTTGAAAATATTATAGTGAGTTAAACCCAAAACTCAAGAGCATGAAATATTTCATTTGGGAGACTATAGTAATATGTACTGGAGACTTGTAGTCTGTGATTCAAATCAAATACCAGAAAAGATAAAAAATAATACAATTAAAAAAGGGGAAATTCTATATGAGAAATAGATACAGACTATTAGTAAAAGTATTATTTGATACCATAATTAAATTCATTTAGGAAGTGGGAAATGGGATCAAATATTTCATGCAGTTCTACACTAGATTATTTTTTACTATTGTACCAGTGGGTTTGGCTGGTTGTTGGTTGTTTTTTGTTTATTTTGTGATGACAACAGAATTTGAACTGGAGAAGAACCAATACATTTGATGTAGATAATCAGCAAATTTCCTCAAAGATTAGTCTCGCAGTCAATCTTGTTTGATATTTAATTAGTAGGTATGAAAAAAGTGGAAAGAGTTTGCAGATGAAATAACATCTCTGGGAATATTTTGGAATGTAATTTTTAACTGGAATATCCTCAAGATAAATACATGACTAGAAACAGGAGGAAACATACTGAAATAAACTCATGGTTAAATGTCAGGTTCAACTAAGTTAAGTGTTATTTTTCAATGGGTTTCTAATAGAAGGAGGAAAGTATTAGTGCCATTATGAAAGTTACTGGTGAGAATTTTTATGTACATGCCTGTAGAAGTTTCTGACTTCCTCCCCCCATTGAGACAATATTAAATAAAACTGGAGTAGGAATTGAGAAGTTTGTTATGGCTGAGCCAAACAAAACAAAATCTAGGGTGGGTAACACTGATATTAAACAGCAGATGCTGAAGGAGACATTTAGGTTGTTAAAGGGAATTTCAGTTGTTAGGGCTGCTTGGAGGAAAATCTTACAGAATAACTGTTCATCTGTTGTCAAAACATGTAAAAGAGTATCAATTCTCTCAGTCATGGACACATTATTGAGAAGTGCCACATTCCAGCATGTAACATATTCTGCAGAAACGGATGGTTCAAGGGACTGAGATGCTGGTACCAGACTCATGGCACCATTGCATTGATGCAGACAACAAGCTGCAAGCAAGATGGACCTCAATAGCCTAGAGAATGGCTGATTATGAACCATATTTGCTTAATACAAGGAATACTGGGATAAGTCTGGAAGTACTCCAGGCAGCTACATCACTGGCCTCGTTATTTGCACTAAGAATTTGGGACAACAAAAACCCCCCTAAAAGCTGAGTTTTGATTCTTTTCATTATCTGTTAAACCGAGTGGCAAAAGGATGGAATTCTAAGGTGACATGCTGTTTTCTCTGGTCTTTTCTGCTGGGTAGTTGGGGCATTTTACGTGGGCCCACTGTTTGAATCTGCTACCTTAGAAGTATCAGACAGAGCAATGATAGAAAAACATTCATGTGAATGAGCCAGAGATGTAAAAACAGGTCCAACAGAGTTATGTGCCAACATGTGCAGCTCATTCAAACAGTTTGCAGAACTTGAAAGCTGAGAGCTGGGTGAGGGGGATGAGAATAAAATGCTATGACATTTAAACATGACAAAGTTGAATTCAGTAGGGAATCTTTTTCTCCTGAAGGAAATAATGTTTTCTGAAGTCTTCATTCTTCCCAATGCCTCACCTCCTTGAGATTATCTTATTTAGATAGGAGGGTAATATAGCAGCAAAGTAAATTTTGGAGCAGCCAGGAGTGGAGCTGGCAAGTAGCTCTACTGAGACTGCACCTGGTGCACAGTGCTCAAGCAAGTTATGCCTAAAAAGCTATGAAAACTAAGACTATTCCTACCTCATGCTTTCTGATCTTTAGGTATCTACCCAGAAAGGATCTCCACTACATCAGGAAGCTTTCAGATATGCAGGGGATGTAGCATCTGATTTGCATAGCAACAGTCTAAATAGAGAAGGCAGAATAAAGGATGTGGTGGTGTAGGTAACTGTGAAAAAAAGAATCCCTTAAGGTCACACAGCATAACCCAGTGATAGATCCAAGAATAGAACTCCCAGTTTTCCAATTTCTCCTTAATCTCTAGAACACAAAAGGATCTTCCAAGCTGTCGCAATTTTCAGGCTAGTTGCCTGTGAGCTACTGCAGAGTTACACTTCCCACTTTGAAGGGCTGAAAGAGACCGCTTCTCCTGCTGACACAGCTACCTAGGAGTGACCTGTAGCTACCCCAGAGTAGTGTTCTGGTGTCTTCCTATTCACGCCTTTCCTCCCTGCAGCTTGTTCTCTAGAATATATATAGACTATAACATGTGAAAAGGGATGGCTTGACAAGACAGACTACTGAAAGCCAAACATTAAGGCCTCTTCCACTTAGCCTTATTTATTCCAGTACACTTAATATTTCCCATTAGCTGCTGAACAAATGTAATGGTTCTGACAATAATGAAATCTCTATAAAGTGCACATGGTTTAAGTGGGGACAGCCTAAAATGCACAGCATAAATGCAGACCACACTTTAGCAGACTGTTCCTTTCTAGAATGTTAAGCACCTCTCCAGTCACTGTGGAGTGATATTGCACAACAGCTGAGGCTTGGACTAAAGTTAGAAAGGCATCAAGAAAATAAAATTGTTCTCTTCTTCTCTTTAAGTGTCTTTAGAGCAACTTGTGTATCTTGGTGCAAGTTTGCCTCCCAAATAAGTCAAAATAGTTCATTCATTCTTTATGGCTAGAAGTCTGCTGGTAAGGTTGTTATGAGTAAAGGAGACTGGCCTTGGAGATCAAAGGGTTTAGTTACTGCCAAATAAGGCACTAAGACTGGATTTTAAGTTTTACTGTTAATGATTATTGCAGATTATGACAACACTTTTAGCTAAGTATTCCCAATCTGTATTTATTTGAAGGGTATCACTTACAGTGGTATCCAATTTCAGTGAATTACCCCAGCTGTTCTCGACTCTTTCACTGTGCTCATGAGAAAAGATCTTTCTAATCAGTAGCCTTTGACTGACATGTTACAAACCTCAGACAAGACAGAAATCTGCCAGAATCTGATGAGATAGAATATAGCATGGTCAAACTGAAAATAAGCCCTCTGTAATGGAACTATGTGTATATTTGGGCCCATGCTAAGGCTGAGACTTCCTGAGCCATGCTTAATAACGGCCTGCACTTAAGACACAATATTGGTATGTGTACTACAGCTACCACCAGCAGGACTGGTTGAGCTTAAAGCTGTCTAGAGCAGATGCATAGTAGGAGCATCACCTTTCTTGTTTTCCCTTTAACTTAGCTACACTGACCCTGGTGAGTCCTTCAATCATGAGCATAATTGAAATATGCTTTGCTGCAAAATGCCCTTATTGTCATCCACTGTTGGAGCTGCTGGATGATTTGGGTGAAATCAGGAATATCTGCCTAGTGTCTAAACATCTGGGTTTCTGTTCTGTTCCGTGTTTTCTGGTGCATTAGGGAGGCACTGGAGGCTTTGTTAAGGAAGATAAACAATCTCTGACTTTTGCCACCCTTTGAATTCTCAGCTGCCTGTACTACCTTTGTGTTGAGTTGCCTCCCTGCTTGATACTGGTTCATGAGGTGCTGGACCACAAGAGAAATAGGAATGACACAAATATCAAATAGGTAATTTCCACTGAATTAACTTGCATGTCGATAAGTAGTTCTTCCTAGCTGAACAGAGAGGGATTTAGAAGACTTGTCAATGCTTGTTGTTCTCACTTAAAAATCAATGAGAAACAGGGAGTTTCTAGACTAAGAGGCAATCTACTAAAAGCTAACAGCTTTTTCAGCTGACTGCCCTGGGAGTATCAACCTCTTCCAGGAGTCAGCTTCCATGCTCTGCAATCCAGTCTTGATGCTTCCTTTTTCTATGACATTTACTTTTCTACAAACACATGAGGTTTTGTAGCTGTCTGAATACATTGGTACCCACAACTGTTACAGTGTTTTGTCATATCATGAAAATGTGTCTTCTCCACATGTAAGTGGTAAAGGGAAGCTTTATTGCTTATCTCATGAGCAAGCAACTGAGTTATAAAGAGGTTAATACTATGGGTGGACTGGGAATTGAACTTTCATCCAGATCCAGGGAACTAATTAAAAATTTATTCGTACCCTGACAATACTTTCTTGGTTAATGGGAAGGAGAAAAAAAATCAGCAAAAATGCTACACCCAGAATGGAGTAAGACCTTGCCTGACACTGCAGGTTGTTAAATTCCCTTCTGACCCTTCATGAAAAAGCTGAAGTTAGGTGCTTCACAGTGTCCAGGTGCTTGTTGTTTGACATTTTCTGGTTTCAAAATCAGATGACTTATGTCAGATCAATAATCTTATATCCTTCAGGTATTTATATCTCATTTAATCTCCATGTAATGGATTATACACTGTACCTGGAGTAGGGGTTTGAATTTCATTATTCTTATTAAGATGTCATTTCCATAACTGCTTCATTCATTTCCATTTTGCAAATGACTTTGTCTTTGGTGGTTTTGCTAACCAATTACAATAATGTTTTTCAATTATGCTACAAATAGAAGATTGTAACAGTTAATATTTAGAGTGGAAAATGTTCTTCCTTTATTCCCTGACAGTTGAGATGTCCAAGCATCCTTTGGTACTATTGTTATTCTAAAACATTTACGGAGTGGGATCAAATCACACACATTTTAGAGACAAAGAAAGAGACATTACCTTCCCCAAGATAACGCAAGACAAATATAAAACAAGACACTTGACAACAGATCAGTTCAAAAAGAGTCTGGGGGAGGAGAGAGAAAAGCAGGCTGGGAGATGAGCTCCAGAATGGTGTTGCAAATGTATGGCAGCACATCAGATTCACAAAGTTCTCACTGGCATGGGAAATCAGGTGCAAGAATTAGGACTTTTGACTGGAAGCAAGGGATACAGAGACAGCTGTGCTTTGCAACAAGCTTGTTGCAAAGCCCTTCAGATACTGCTGTCAGGGTAGTTTCCATGGGAAGCAAGAAGCAGCTACATCTGTCTAAAGACAGGCAGGATGTGGTGAAAGCTAATCTCCCTCCAGCCTTGTCAAGGCATTGAAACAGAGCTTCTTATGCCATCTTTCATTCCAAGTGAATTTTCTTCCCTTTGACATCTGCATTGGTTATATATCCCAGGGACAAGTCCAGTAGGAGTTAATAGGAGTCAATACTAAGCTGGTTTCTCCATGCATTTCATGACTTGATCATGTTCATATGGACCTCAAAAGCAGAAATCCCTGCAGATAGCCCTGCTTTTTACTGGATAAAGAGAGGCAGAAGACATGAACCACAGATTCCGATTCATTAGCTTTTTTGCAGTAGTAGTGTTACGAGTTAGAAGAGACTGACAGGAGTTCACATGAGATCTGTGACCTTTGTGAGTCCTTGGAATGAGTATGTCTCCTCTTGATGTGGGTTTGAATGAGCAGCTCACTCAGGTGAACTCTCCAACAGCATCTTTGTTTCAAGAGCACCATAGGTGTGAGGTGTGACTGACAGTTAAAAGGCACAAGATGAGATCTGTACCCTCAGGAGCTTGCAAGCCATTGTTTCACTGAAATTTTCTGCTAACAAATGACATGTCTCTGAGGAAAACTAACTGTATTATCTTTCATTAATTTGCTGTGAGAGGAAGACCTGTGTCTCAATTAAATAGGATCTGGGGGAAGAGATTCTGGAGAAGGTTCAGTGATGATTGCAAAGTCACAGGAACTCTGCCCCACTTATTCCACCTACTATCTTAAGGTCTGAAACCATTGCATACCATGGAAAGAAGTGCAAAGATTTCAGAGAACTTTGTGAACATTTGTAGTTTGTGCTAAATACCTTCTGCTGATGAAGTTTCTGTGAGGCTTACATTAAAGCTTATGGTGAGGGGGCAAATACGACCATATGACCGTGTTTGGGCCCTGTGAACTCCCCTTACGCTGGTGGTTTAATAAGACAATTCTGTGCTTTGTTCACTGTGGAGACTGTGACTGAGTATTAAATGGACTTTCTGTTTTTGGTTAAGGATGGATGCCATTTTAATTTGTGCTGAGCCTGCCCTTGAAGATGGGGTGGCTCAAGCTAATGAATTTTAAACTGATTGGTCAAAGCAAGGGGAAAAGTGTGAGTGGATTTATTAGCTACAGATCTGTGTAAGACAAGATGCTTTTTCCTGCATTAATCATCTACTGTCAGATCACCTGCAGTGATTGTTATTGCTAACCAAAAGCAGGGGAAGGAGAGGAAAGATGGAGAACTTTTCCACAGTGAATTAAGATGGAGTGTGCTATACAAATGGACAGAAAAAGTAGGTGCTAGTGACAAATGTATGCACCAAATAATTCCTTGAGTACATCCTGATTATCAGGCCGGGTGAAATGGCTGATATCTTCAGATGGTGTATGTGAGGTTTAGTGTAGCTGTGACACTATAAAACCTACCATGACAGGGAGAAAGGAAGTCAGATAACAGAAGACTTGGAGCATCTGGTTTTAAGTCTCAGTTTAGTAGCTTCATTAGGGAAATTTCTGTGTGTCTTTGCACCTATCCTACCTGTGAAGTGCAGATGTTTGTAGTGATAGCAGGTATATTAGAGATTGCGAGGTCTCAACCATGCTGTGTTTGTAAAGGTTCATAAAACAAGGTTTGTTGCACCTGGGACAGGGAACAAACCCCGTTTCAAGTACTTCAAAAGCTATAGAATGTTTGCATTTCCTAGCTATGAAGTATTTTCAGAAAACTCTTGTCACACACATCATATTTGTGGAAAAAGTGCCCTGGGCCTGTAGATTTTTGATTGCATGACTTGCACTTCACCAAGGAAGCCTGAAACAAAACTTATGGTTTCCCATGCTGAACGAAATCTGGAAATTGTTCTTAACGTTATTTAGCTCTTTGTTTGTGACAGACTGTTTGTTTTGTTTGAAAAAAACCTGCCATGGTCCTTTCTTAAAAGTCACAGAAGAATCTGAACTCTTACACAGTGATTTTCAATTACTGTTGTTGAGTAGATTGCTGAACCCTTAACCCAATATGAAGGACAAATTCTTTGTAACAGAGATTATAAAGTATTTATCTAAAAATAATTTATTTCAAAAAAACCAAAACAAACCTAGAGGTGCTAAAGAAACAAATATATTAATTTTAATGAAACGACTTCTATGACAAAAAAGCTGAAAAAATATTTATCCTTTTGCAATTGTTTTCCATTTGTATATATTAGTTCATCAAATTAAATTAAAAAAGTCATATACTAGATAGCCAAGTAGCATTTAAACTGTAACAAATGTGAATCTGTATGGATTTGATGCCTAACAATGTCAATTTTAGGTCAAGTTTTCAGAAGCCACCCCAGGTTGAAGCCTTAGCACGACTGAAAATGGAAGATAGAAATCACATTGTATTTAGATCCCACCTGAATAAAACACTGAGCAATCTGGTCTAATTTCAGTTCTAACCTTGCTTTGATCAGGAGCCTGGACTGAAGAGCTCCTGAGGTCCCTTCCCACCAGAGGGATTCTGTGAAATATTGAAGAAGCCATCTATTGTAATGATGCTTCTGGAGGCAAAGACATGCACACATATCATCATGGCTGGGCTTCGCAAATGAAGATTTGGGAAGGGCTCTCCCCATGCTTGCTACAAGCGCGCTGGTGGCTAAAAAGGCCAATGCGCGATAGGCAAGTCCGGTCTCAAAAGGCACAGTGGAAAGTCTCCATAGGCTGTATTGGCGAGGCACAGTTCTGCGTTGTCTTTTTTCTTCCAGACTGATCCTGCGTGCGCTCTCAAAGGAAGCAGCAGCGTTATGGATGGTGTGCCTCCATGCCTCCCGATTGGAGGCCAGAGCGGACCATTGATGGTGGTCAATATGGCCAAGGCTGAGGTGTTGTTTGAGCAAGTCCTTATATCTCCTCTTTGGGGCTCCTCTCTTGTGGCAGCCGGTGGCAAGCTCACCATAGTCTGCACACATATACACACATGCAAAATGCACAGGCCAAAGCTGTGTCTTAGGGCATAGTATTGTGACCCTGAAGTTTCAAAATGGTGTAAAATATAAAGAAACAAACAAACAAAGTCAGTAATATGTCATAGGAAGGAAACAGGAGGATCTCTGAATGTGAGTTTGAAGCACATGGAGACTCATGAGAGAACAACTTCTATCTAATAATACTTATTTTCAAGGAGTGGTCACCTATTGCTACTTCTGCCACAAATATATTGAGATTACAGCTACAGATTATGGCTTTTTCTTCTACTAGCTTTCTGGCAGCTAGCTTGTGATTTGAGAGTTTCTGTTCTCTTCTTAAAAATATAACATTTCTTTTCCTTGTCTGGAAGAAGAAAGCCTAAATTATTCTTTTGCATTTCAGAGTAAAACAGAAATATAGACTTGCACATTTTGTGAAATACATTTGCTAGTAAAAAGAAGGAAAAAATGCTACGAGGTTCACAGTAAAATGTGCTTGCAGAAGTGATGGGGGATGGAGGTCACCTCCACCATCCATTCACAGAATGTTTCTGGGACCTTTCACATTTTCACACGGCTCTACACTTTGGTCTAAAGTAACTTCCCTTCTGCAGAATACAAAAACTCAGCCCTTAAATTTATCTATTATCTTCTGTCTGAAAATCCCTGAAATTGGTTACTGAAAAACTGGAGTGTTGATTATAATTACTTTTACAATTACACTTATATGTGTTCAGGCGGAAAAAATTGTATATACCTGCCTTCACTAATCAGTGCTTCCATCTTGCTTTAAGGCTTTTCTCACTTACTGAAATTCTTAAGCAATTCTGAGGCAAGGTAAGATTGCCCTCAGCAATGCTACAATTAATATTTTGTCAGTTTTCTCCAGAAATATATGCCCTTTTGAAGTGTCAGTGCCACTGATTGTATTACTCGTGTATGACTGCATACTAATATTTGTTCATTAACCAAAATGCACAGATATTTCTGGAATTCCAGGGACCATCTGTGACTAAGATGAGTGTAGAAAGAAAATTTCTAAAGTCCTACAGGACTATGATTGAAGTTGCATGTCCATAGCCTGTGTATTAATACTACATTCCATGTGTTTCTCTACTATCTCATCTCAGTTAGCTTGAAATGTTGTAATCAATACATATTCAAAAAAACTCCAACCATATTGTGCATCTTACAGCTTGCAAATAGTTTTTTTAGTGACCTGTGCTTTCTGTGCTGTCTTGTGTCTTCCTGTTGGGGTTTCAATGGATACAGAAATAGCTGCAGCAGCAAAAAAGCTGCAGGAGAGACACTGGAGTAACCAGTAAAAAAAAAAAAAAAAGAAAAAAGAAAAAAAAAGAGCAATCAGCACTACAGCTGCATTTAGAAAATATTCTCGGATCAAACAATACAGTGGCTCTGTAAAAGGGGAATATTTTTATAGTTCAAGATTTATTTAATTTAGGTTCCTGATAACCTTATTTATAGTGGTCCACATGTCAAAAAAATTGTTTGAAGTAAAATGATCTCAAAGTCATGCCAGACATACCAAAACGTGCAGCTGTAATTCCACGTGCAGAGTTGAGTGCCATCTGTTTGAAAAAGCACCAAGAACTGCTTCAAACATGCCCTGGCTGTAGTTTGTTTAGTTGACATGGGGAGTTTAAATGTCTGATAACCAAATTAAAAATTTTGTCATTTTTCTTATGGAACAAGCAGTCATACCTGCGAAAGGAAGCATTATGAGCACTGATGGCTCATGGGCATGGATTCTTTGATGCATTCCAGTAGAAAGGAATATTCTTGATGACTTGTTTGCAGAAGATAGGCAAGATATTTTGGACTTTATAAAGATCTTCATGGATCTGCAGTTCTTTACCCAGTCTGAGGTATTGTGGAGCTTATGTCAGTGGGCTTGGAAAGAATCTGAGGTGCTATAGTGTTGCCATCTATGTGTTGGGGAGAAAAAGTCGAATATCTTGAATGTGTTGAAATTAAACTTTTGACTTAAATAAGGAACAGGCTTTTTAGTAAGTAAGTACTTGTTTAAAAAAAAGGGACTGGAAATTTATATTAAGATGTCACCATAATATTTTTCAGTGCCTGACCCAGGCATCTATCTTCACAGCTATTTACATCTTAATGTTTTAGAGCATCATAGTACATCCTTCTCAAAGCAGGAAGGACAGTTATTCATCTGCATCTATTCAGTGGCTACTGTGTAATGCTGACAAAAAAACTGAGATATCTTATAATCTTCAGACTGAGGAACCAAGGGTAAGTCTTTTTTAGATTATTAAACAGACAGGAAACCTACAGAATTTCAATTATTAATTTTTCCATGATCTTTTTCCTCTTATATTAAAGCAGAGTGAGAATTTTAAAGGGATGTGGAATCATACTTTTCTTTATTACAAGACACAGGAAAAGGCCAATTATCTCAAAAGATGAGAATGTGCCAGGTGCCAGTAGAACATGCTGGGAGCACAAGCAGAACATCATGACTCGAACTGAAGTGGGGAATTGGGGATTTCTCTAAAAAAGACATGGCTGTCACAATCCTTAGTGCCCAGTTATGCACTAGCTGCAAAATGGAGGAATATCCTTTTGTGCTACAAATTAAAACTGATTAGGACATCTATTCCTATTTTTTGATACTCCATTCCTTTCTGTAAGCAAAAGCAGGGATTATTATATTGGAGATCCCAAAACTTTGACAACACATTTCCTTCCCTCAGTTATTTTGAGAATTGACAGCATTTACATATGTGGCATCTCTTTCCACTTGCACGGTCAGAGTGGTAGATGAATTTAATCATACAGTTCAAACAGTGAGCCCTCCTAAATGGCAGATTACAAAATTGTTCTAAAATTCTTCATATAGTAAATGTTTACAAAGAATAAGTATTTTCTTTTTTTTAGGACTGTCACTGACTGCAGTAAATGTTCTCCCTCCCAGTAATTACCAGGGTTCATTATACAATTGTAGATGTCATGAAATGGTTTGCCTGCCTTTGAAGCACGCCAAAGACAGTTACACACTAGTAATGAAAACATTTTCATAGCCCATTTCACCCTGCTTACAATCACTTAGCACTTTTTTACGGAAATGCAAGATCATTGCCAGTACCTTGTCAGGTGATGCGACATTCATGAATCATAAGGGAGACTTGAACCATCCAATGGGTGATTATTTAAAGGAACTCATAAAGGAGATCCTAGAAAATCAACACATCATGCTGTGTGTGTCAGCAGGACTGAAAAAGTATGGGTAAATGTCAGGCAGAAAGGTGTGTATATAAAGCAAAGAGCTTATTCTGAGTAAGAAAAAATCAATTTTGGCAGTTTTGAACAATTCAGTCTCAGATTATGGTGCAGCTCTTAAGGGAAACAACCTTAAAAAAAGCTAGAGAGCCACTGCAGGTGTCAATTGTTAGGAAGAGCACTACCAGGCAACAGAAACAAAAAAACTTTCAGAAAAATCATCAGCTCAGTGGTATTCATGGTTACAGGCTTAAGCCCAAAAAGATAAATTGCGGTCTGATTGATTTTGGAAATTTATATACAATGGAAATACCCCTTTCCCTGAAAATTTACAGGGACCACCAACTTTGGTAAAAGTTGTTCTGTGGAAAAAGTACTGAATAAAGGTAAGGGAACATTGTTAAGTCTGAAAGCAGAATAGACTATTATAATAGTTGGCAATTCTGTATAAAGACTTGCTTTATAAATATCCTTTTATTAATACTGTAGAGGGCTTATCTTTTGTTTTGATTAGCCAGCTGTTTTCCAGTCATGAAATAAATGAGTTATTGTAGATCATTTGTTGTGGGCTGCTTGTGAAAGTTATGAAACTAGGAAAATCTACATCATAGGCAACTGAATAGTAGGTGGGTAGTCCAGAACATAGTCCCAAGGAGGAAAAATAAGAAAGAAATATTTAAAATTAATTTAAACACATAGTATAGTTTTTTTTTTTTTAAAAAAAAAAACCTCCTGGGGTAACATGCAAGTAACAGCTATAAAGAAACTCATATATGCTGGTAGCATTTAACTCTTTCTGGAAAATTTTGAAGATGCTTCCAGAAATATTGTGGCTAATTGCTGATGGGTTTAGATGTTCTTATATCACAAGTTTTTAAATTAAGAGTAGTTTTTTTGTCAGACTGGCTAGTGGTTTATGTATTGCAAAGAGCTACTGCTGGGTATAAAATCAAGATGTAAAAGCAGACTGTTTTAAAGCCTGTGTCTGCTGAGGGAAAACATGTCCAGCTGTGTGAAGAGAAAGAAACCCCTTCTAAAGAAACTCTTCCAGTCTTTTCCCCCCAGCAGAGAAAGCAACATGTACTTTGCTGTCACATTGTTGAACAGCAACTGTTTCAGAAATAAATTGTAACATCTTAACAGGAAACATTCTTTGGATGGGACACAAAACAGGGAGTCCCTGAAAATGGTAAACCTCATTAAAAGTCGAGGAATAAAATGCTTTTTCTTAAAAGGAGCAATGGCAGTGAAACTTTTGGGCAAGGGATATAAATTAGACTGTTACTAAATTTTGCTGTTTTTTCTGCTTATTTGTTTTAACCTAAGACAGTAAAATGAGTTCACAGTTCAAATCAAATCTGGTTTTCAATCACAAGAGAGAGAAAATGAGGGGCTTTTCCAGTAAAGAGGGAGAACATATGAACGGCAGCAGTGCAGGTCCTGGCTGTGTTGTTGAAGGCTGTTTTCTAAAGACTACATTTAAATGAATTTGAGAAAGGTATGACTTGTTTCTTTATGCTTCAGAAGTGCCTGACATTTGATGCAGGCTGATGTGGGTAAAGAGAAAGTCAATACTTTTCACCTAAAACAAGCAGAAAATAGACATCCATAACAAATTTAGTACCTACCTTGTAAGTCAGAAAGCCTTGTACTGTATGAAAAACATTTTGGGCAGAAATGTCTTTTCAGGAATATGCATCAGCAGACACATTTAGTCTCTGGATAATGAAGAACACTCTTGTTAATGGCTATAATATACAAAATTTAGTTTGTCGTGACTTCCAGAATCTAGTCTGTGTTGTTAAGACCTGCCTAAGGCTGGGAATGCTTTTTATGAAGCATGCGAATATTTGTGTGAAAGCACTGGTCTGACTGAAGAGCTTACACAGATAATACTGAGAATACACCTGAAATGTCAACTGCATACTAGAATTCTCAAATATAACAACTAAAAGGTGGACATTGTTAAATATAATCGTCTTTTTAAAAATATAATTATTTTAGTGTTTATATAAACCTTTCCATATTTTCTTAACACGTTCCCTGTTGTTGCAGAGGATATCTGAAAGTGTCTAAAAAAACCACAAGACTGCAGCAATGTATTTTTTAAAGAATGTGGTAATTGCAGAGGCATGAGTGAATTTGTTGAAGCAAGTTTTAAAATGATCCAGACTGTGAAAAACTCTGTAGCCTAGAGTGCATAGGAAATGTATATAGTATGTGTGTTTAGTACAGGTAAAATTTCTACATCTGTAATATATTTTTATTTATATTTATGAGTGGCATCACAGTAACTTTTTTTCATACTAAATGATCAGAATATGCTTTCAAAATGTGTTCTGAAGACAATCCTTTCATTTACAAAAATGTAAAGCAATTACTCCACAAACAGACACTTTTGAACTTTAGACCGCAATATTCTGTATTTCTCAGGGTATTCCTGTATAAGCATTTCACAGCCTTTCTGTAAAACAGAATACTGAGAATGAGGTTGGGGAAAAAACAGGATGTCACTACAAATCAAAACCATTTTGAAAACAGGGTTTATGCATTAGAATTTGCCTATGAAGTCTAGTGGGTGGTAGTCCATTTTCATATGTAGTAAAAAAGTATTTTCTTCTCTATACTAGTGCCAAAAATTCCTATACAGCATCATTAAGCAGAGATTGACTAAGTTCTTGCAAAATTTGCTTCTGCTTTAAAGTTTTCTATATTAATGAGTAGTGCACATCTGATCAGGAGACAAGACAAATGCAAGATACCCTTTGGCAAACTCCTCCCAAATAGTGAACATGCTTTGATTTTCCTTTTATTTACTGGACAGGAGACCCAGCTTCATATGTACTTCTGTACAGCTGTCAGTGTCAGACCTTTGGGATGTGGAAGTTGATGTTCTCCACTGATGTGGCAGTGGTGCAGAGAAATTGATATCATCTGTCTGAAGCTGAAGGGATTTATAATGCAGTTCTTGAACAGAGATAATATTTCATGAATCTAGCAACAGCTGTTTTAGGCACATATCCCAAGAGTAAGTTTTCTCAATTACTAACCTGGTTGCCAAATGCTTTCATCAGTCTTGGTTCATGAGATAGCTGACAATGGCTGCAAGCAAACCTGCGTGTCCCAAAGCAGATGTAAGAGGCACTGGTAGGTTCTTCAAGGATTTTGAGAAAATGGAAGTGGACGATATTAGCAGTTGTCACTGACCACCTGTATCACTCATTTATACGGAAAGTTATTTAATATAAGGTAATTTCATTTTGGGTTTCTCCCTGCTCTGTCAGGTTGGCATGTCATAGAATCATAGAGTCATTAATGTTGGAAAAGACCTCTAAGACCACTGAGTTCAACTGTTAACCCAGCACTATCATGCTCACCACTAAACCATGTCCCCAGTGGTTCACTGTGTTCACCACTAAATCAGGACTTTTAGGGCCATGATGCTGCCTGTCATTCAGGGAGTTACTGCATTTCAAGTGAAGGCATCTTTACAAGTAGGCTAGTTAAAAATTGAGTCACCAGAGTGTCATGGCTGTACCTGAGCAACAACCTCTATGGAGACTTTGTGGGCCTTTTGACAGAACTGATGGAGCTTCTGAAATGATAGTACAAGCTGACATTCTGCTGTCTGGAAAACACTTGGGGAAGATTACTTCATTGCCAATTATGAATGGAGTAGGATGATGAGAAAAAGAGACAGAACTAAAACCACCATATCCCCCAACTCTGTCCAACACTGGGGCAGTTCCTGGGAGATTTTCACAGAGCCCCTGCTACTGAAACCTTGCCACATAAACCCAATACAGGTTTAATCATCTTAAGTTTACTTTTCAGAAATGGTCCAGTTGTCTTGAAGAAGTGACAAGGATTCTTCTCAGTCTGTTTGGCTTCTCCTAGGGAAGGACATGCTTAGCCTGTGCTGTGTGATAGCCCCACTTGAAAAATCCATTTACAAGGTCTTTCTGCTGTCAGCACAGCACTTGTTTTGTTAACACCCTAGAGGCTTCAAACAAAGGTTAAACTTGATGATCAGCTTACCAAAGCAAAATGAAACTAATCTGTTCTGATGTGACAGTATTTCTGTGATGATGGAGTAGGAAGAATACTTCCCTTTTCATCTCCCAGTGGTTTGTCATACACAATGGCTTCAGACTTCAAATATGGGAGAAATATCATAAGCAGATAAGAGATTTCCCCCCAAGCTGGTTTTCTACATTGTTGGTTTATTCATGGGAAGAACCGAATCCTCAAGTCATAACTGCAGCAAAGGGAAATACATAAACCTCACAACTTACTACCTCCAAAATAATGACTGTTTCAGCATCAGTAGAAAATGTGTAATCACAACCAGAACACAGCTTCCTAGACAACTTTTCTGCTTGGCAAACTTGATCAGGAACACTTCAGGAAGTGCAGAATGAATCATCTGTAATTGCCGAAGGTTTGAAAATAGCCTCATCACATCAATATATTCTTTCTTCCTGTTTGAAAAAAAAAAAGGTTTGAAAAGAAGTAAGTTATTTTGCACCCTTTCATCTGTAGGTGTGGGGTATTTTTATCAAAACTTTCATACTGATATGAAACAGGTATATTAATTATTCCCTTCCAGGCTGTTGGAGAATTTAAAGCTGGTAGCTGAACACAGTCAGATCACATACAGGCTTTAACTCAAGTATCAATGCTTTAAAATGTCTGCATATTCTATATACAAAGCAGAACTTTGTATATAGATGTATATAAAACATGACTCATCTCTCTTTTTGATATCAAAGCCATATAGTTTTGAATATGAAACACTCAAAAATCAGAGGTAGATTGATAGTCAATATGCTTTATAAGTGAAATACAAAACATAGCTCGTTAGTAATTTTGAGCAACTTAATTCACTGACACTAAGGAATTTAGAACAAAGTTAAATTTATCTCTGGGTTTGTAATGTTCTTTAGTTTTTGGAAATGGGCACAAAGCAGAACCGGTTATGAGATGCTGAAGTACAGAACAGTTGACTGCTGCCATGTGTGTCATTAGTTACTTTGTTATGCTGTGTGAAAAGATCAATTATGAATAATTCAGAGGAAGAAATCCACTCCTTGATGCGCCTTGCAAAGGAGATATATTCTCTTTCTTACTCATTCCCAGACCTAGGAGATCTACTGAGGAAGAAAGATGAAGACAAACATCACTGGGATTGAAGAGAGACTTCAGAGAATATGGTGTTTGCAAAGAAAAAGTCAAGGGTCAGGGACTATCATGTAATATGTAATAATTTAAAAACCCATGTAATACAAAAAAGTGAGGGTTTAGTTTCATTTGAGATGGGGCTGATGAAAGACTTAGTTTACTTTCTTGAGAGGTATTTTCTCTTCATGTCCTCTTGATCAAAACCCTTACTGAAGGAGAGGTAATTTCTTTATAACTTCAGTGATGTCAGGGCTTCTGTTTGGACTGTCAAGTTTTATATAATACTAGTTACCAGGTGAGAAGCTAGGGATTTTCTCTGACTGGGGGGGAACACTACCCACAAATAAAAGAAGAAAAACTATTCCTCCTATGTGAAGACATCAGCTCTCCTCTATGATTAAAAGCCATTTTTCCTGCCTGCCATGAAAATCTCAGTCCTTCTACAGACTATGTCAACTGAAAACACATTCATCTTTCCACACCATTTAGGCCATTGCCTACTTAATGGAACATATAATGGGATAAAATTGCCACCTGGTGGTTGAGATATGGGACAGCTCCCAAGGGTATAATTACAGACTATTTTTTAATATTCCAATATTACTGGTAGAGAGATGTACCCCTGTATCTGGATTTAATTCATATTATGACTTACAGAAATCAGTGCCATTATTTTCCTTTTTGTTTTCCCTAATTGCTGAAGAAGTCTATTTCAAATATGAATTAGATCTATGTATGAGCAGAGGGCCATGGAACTATGGATTGAAGTGTGGTTGAAGGAGCAGAGAACAGAAAGGGTAATAATGAACAGTAATGTACTAAATTGGAAAGAGATAGTGTCAAGCTAATTGCTACACTAACTTGGTTTAACATGAGACAGACATTGCTGATATAAAAAGTGGAATAAATCAGCCTTTTATTGAAATCTGCAAGAACTGCCAACAGAGAATTTAAACAAGTCTGGATACTAGCAGTCAAAAAGCCCATGCCTCTGTATTTTTAAAGATACTACTAAGACAAGTCAGGAAAAACTGAAGTTGAAGAAAAAAGAAGAGGTAGTATGTAGAACATGTTGATCACTTTCAGTTCTCTTAAACTAGAAGAACAAGATTTGATAGGCATGTAAAGCACCAAGACATTTATTAAATATGAGATGGCAGGGTGATTTGAAAGGAGCCTGCAGAGATGCCATCACTTCTGTAGATGCCTGTGTCACTGCCATGCATGTGGAAACAGTCACAGAGTTATCCTGTAAGAAGGAAAAGAATCTGACAGGTATAGTAGGAAGGAATCAGACACAGTCTCTAAAAGATGCAAATCAATTCAGAAGTGTAATGCCAAAAATATGGCTAATAATAAGTTGCATCTGAAATTGCATCTGAAGGGTATATAGCAGAAAGATTTGGAAACACACATACTGAGCTATCAAGGCATAGAGAGGACAACAGACCAGACACTTGTAACCTAGATTTTGCTTAAGCACTTTTTTGAGAACTTTGGTTAGTTTTAAGTGATGTTGGCTTGGGGACCAACTGCTTATGGCATAGAAGTGATTACAGCTAAGTACTGTGATTCTTTTTTGCTGTCTGTAAGATGTGATCAGATTTGAAGAAGTTAAGAGGCAAGGATGCTCTGGCACTTCTCAGCATGCCAGTAAAACTGTTTTGTCTCCCAGAAGGATTATGTGTTGAAAAAAGTTGTGGCTAAACTGTTTCTGTCATGAGAAAAAGAGGGTAAGGGAGAAACAAATGAAACTGCTGTGCTGTGCTGGGAAGACAGCTGTGAAGAGCCAAGTTTGCTGTTCCTATGAGTGATTGATGGGAGGAAATCAATCTTGTATTGACTACTGCTCCAAAATTACTGCTCCTGTATCCTTAAATTTTCCTAATTGGTGGTGGCAGCAGTAGTTAGCCCAAGCGAAAGAGACAAAAATACACCCCACACTCCATGTTGTTACCGACAGTGGAGCCTGCTAGGGTCTGGAAGAGTCTCCTGAGGAATTGTTCTAGTCACTTTAAAGAACACACTGTTTTTTTACTAGTCTCCAGGGAGATGGTCTAAGTGTAATCTAACAGGCCATTTTTATCTCTTCCTTATGTGTCTCCAGGAGCTGTAGCCATGCGCTTCATTACTTGTCACAGTTCACAGAGTGAGATCAGCTATTGGCATTTCTTCTGCCAATCTGTGGATTTAAACCCTGCGTTCACCAGTATGCTCCATCTTTTCTGAGGGGGGCAGAACGTAAGGAAGGTGGAGGACAACAGGGCAGGGAAGCTGCTGAGTTTGACTTGTGGTTACTATGCTGTGCAGACAGACAAATCAATTGGCCCCTGCCTGGGCATCTTAATCAGAGGCGTGTGGTTCACTGCAGTGGCTAAGTGCTACCGTGCTGGTGACGGCATCTTCTTCAGAGACATTATTGATTGCTCTTCTCTGTCTTCTGAGAAGAGATTCCAACTGTGTAGACAGCATCACGGAGAGAGCTGGTGGAGAAGTGCCCTCTTACAGCTCTACAGGATTAGGATAGACAGTTTAATTTCCCTGGGGTCAGGCAAACTGTCATTCTAATTCATCCAGACTAGTGTGGTAAAGAGGAATGAGATGCCTGTTTGAAAGGTCCACTGATCGCCTGAATAAGCCTGGTGTAAGGCCAAAGATGATGCAGTCCTAGAACCATGAGAACTGAGGCAAGGGAGCACATGTTTGGGAAAGGTTTTTTGAGGGAAATCCACTTTCACAGTGAAATAGAAGAGAAGCATATTGCAGAGTGACCTTTTCAGGGAGTAGAAGAGAATCCCTGAGCTGCTTGGCATCAGAGTGGGGATGTTATAATCCTCTGGCAATGCTAAAATACCAGACTGTTAAAAAAGCCCCCATGATATTCAGTGTAGGAGTACCTTTTGGTCTCTGTGTGTTTGACTATATGTGCAAGCATCTGCTTATATCCTCTCTATTAGTAGTCTTGCGACTTTTAAATTGCAAGTGTATTGAAAGAAAAAAAGTGATGCAATGTAGTCAGAATATGTTTTCAAAAAAGTAGGAGATGCAATGTGAACCCACATTATACTTTTATGAGAAATTCCTCTGTCCAGTAAGTAAAACTTTAATTCTTTTCTTCTCCCTAAAAAAGAAAAAAAAAAAAAACAACCCAGCAATACCTGTATAAAACATGCCATACTGACAACAAATTAAGTCTATCAAGTTTCCTGTTTAATGTGGACTATCCCAGTGTGCCTTTTACATCCATTCTAGACTTCAAATCTTCTGGGAATAGACATATGAAGTCTCCTCTCCGGTGTTACATTATATTGTGTCATCAAGAAGAAGACATCCAGGTCTGAAGCAGCATTATAGTCTCTCTTTTGAAAAGACTGTTCAGCAGTGTACCAATTAGTTGTCAGATCTATGCAGATTTAGACATGAATTTTTGTTGGCAGTTGCATTGCAATACTGATCATGTTATAATATAGAATTCTCTCCCTGATTTGTTTAGTTGTGGAATACCTACTACATTAATTTGGGAGCTCTGGAGAGTTAGCAACCTTAGCTACATCTTTCCTGGTTATGGAAATTTTACCAAAGATAGATTCTGAAAAATGCAGCTGGTGCTTCTAACCTTGTGTCCTTATCTGCCAAAGAAACCAGGATGGAATGCCACATAGTATGAAAGCAGGAGAGCATAAGGTTTTAGTTGGAGGGTTGGGCATATTGCATGAACAATTATCGGAATGTGAGAGAATCAGGAAAGTTCACTGGAAAATATTCTAGTGGGGAGAGTTATCTTCATCAAATACATTTAGGTAGGGTTGAATCTATATCAGGAAATATTTGTTTTCCTAAACTATATGCAGTTCTAAAGGAACTACATTGTCCCCACACTGATTAAAACACTTCCTCAATCATACTGCTTATTTGCACTTATGCAAAGAGCAGCAGCATGTTAGCTATGGATTTGTGTGTGAATATGCATGTGTAAGGGGAAGGGAGTGCTATTTGCTTTGTATTCACTGATGTCTTTGGTCTTGTTCCTCCTTTCCACTAATAAATCAACTGCCAACCTTGTTTTTTATTTCTGGTCCCCTGTTGCCTCTGCATTGACTAGCATGCAGGAGATACTCCACAGATTTCACAGAATATTCTGGATTGGAAGTGACCCACAAGGATTATCAAGTCCAACTCTTAAATGAATGGCCCATACAGAGGTCAAATCTATAAGCATTGGTGTTATTAGCACCATGCTGTAACCAACTGAGCTAATATCTGGATATGTGTCTATGGGAGCTCACTGCTAGTGCAGTAATGAGGAGGAAAAACAACAGTGCAGCACTGAAACTGACCTACCTAAATAACTTTTTTGTGAAGCTTTTACTTATTTTATTCTTATATGTGTGGAGAGCATTGGAGATACTGAAAAAGAGATTTCTTTTTTGAGAACTGGTTTATTCTCTTTGAATGAATTGCTGTCAGATAAACAAGAATCCAAAGAGTGGCTTTTAGATAATCCTGATGGTCAGAGTGACACTGACAGAACAAAAACGGTGGTAGTGGAGAGGTGTTGGGGGTAGAAGCCCATGCCCCAGCCTGTTTAGCTGAAGCTGCAGTGTATGGTGACATGTAAGTTATTAGAACTGCTCACTGGCAGTCAAGTGTAGTAAAATATTAATTCACATGTGTCTTAAAGTACTGAGTGAGAGAAGATACAATGGACCATTTTTCATAAAACTCGTTTTATTCTCTAGGTGAAAAAAAAGCTTTATAACAATTTGTTTCATTCAGCATCTTTACAACATGCATGTCTGAAACCATTTCCATTTGTAGCTCTCTGATTCAACCTCAGCAATAACTCCATACCTCAGCATAACCACACTGTTTAGAATGAAGAGGCACAGTTTGCTGCACCAGACAGCAACATAAAACTAAACCACAGAACAGCACGTGGATATACTTTTGAATACTGTCCAATTATGCTGTGCTGGTACTAAAGCACATTATTATCAAGCACTGATGGATTTAAATGATTTTTTGTTTTGTTTGTTTGTTTTGTGTTTGTTTTTTTTTTTTTTGTTTTTTTTTTGTTTTTGTTTTAGGTCCAAACCTTGATGAAAAGATGTGTAGAGTTTGAAAAGTCAGTCTCTGTAACTAGAGTTTGGAATCTCCACCACAACAGTTCTCAGTCTTTCCCTTACTGTGTCATATCTTACAGCCCTATAATGCTTTTACCTCCCTCATCATCCAGTCATGCAGGAAAGGCAATTGTGTGGATCTGTCTGGCAAGTTGGGAGACAGTTGTCTCTACAGAGGATTGAAGGCTTTGACAGGGGTTTGTGTTAATGCAGTCTATTGTGTGGGATTTCACACTCATTAAGTGGAGCTGCTACTCAGTCAGCAGCCAGTCTTAATTACCACATATTGGTACAGGGTAAACCACACATTTTATCTCAAAATGGTTTTGGGTAGAGTCCACAGAAATTCTGTGGGTAAACTGCTACATGAATTCAATTAATCCATTCAAGTTCTTTCAATTCAGCTCAGTAGTTTTTGTTAGGTTAACCATTTCAGTATTCAGAAACTAGAGGAAATGTTTTACAGAAAGTTTTCATGCAAGCAGATACAAGTAGCATATTGTAACATTTCAGCCCATCTAGAAATTCTAGTTACAGCTGTGGTTGCAGCTAGTGGTCTTTCTGGCAAGACCCAAAAACTGTATCAGAACTGAAGGGTGGAATATTTGGCTCATGTACAGTCCTGTGCTCTCACAAAGCAGAACATATATTCCTTGAGTGCTGCTAATTGCAAGGTAGTGGTATGGTCATGCTTCTTTTGCACCAGATTGCGCTGCTGAGCTCTGAAAAGGTGAAAATATTCCAGGCTCATGAGCATTAGACTCAGGAGTTTACTTATTTCTTCCACTTATTTCTATTTTATTTATTTCTTCCACTTTTGTTTTCCAGCATTTTGGAGAACATATAGAGGTTAAGCACACTCTAATGTTTTATTCAACTGTGTATTCAGGGAGAAAAAAATAGCAGTAAGTATTGGGCTAAACAAATGTGTGCACCATAGGGTGTTACCTCTGCCATTACTTTGTCTAATGTGCTGTACAAGACAAACTAGACCCCTTGAATCTCAGGGCTGTGAGGATGAAATATCTGTCTTTGTGCAATGCACTGAAAGAAAAAAAAAAAATCACAATATTTTTATTTCATTGCTCTTAACCAGTGGAACTTAGGACAAAGCAACCTATATCTATATTCAAAGGCAGGTGTCAAGAGGATGGTGCCAGAGTCTTTTCAGTAGTGCCCAGGGACAGGATTGGGAGTGATGGACATAAACTAAAATGTAAAAAGTTCCACCTCAACATGAAGAAGAACTTCTTTACATTGAGGGTGGCAGAGCACTGGAACAGGCTGCCCAGAGAGGTTGTGGAATCTCCCTCTCTGGAGACATTCAAAACCCATCTGGATGCATTCCTGTGTAACCTGCTCTAGGTGATCCTGATTGGACTAGATCTATAGAGGTCCCTTCCAACCCTAACGTTGCTGTTATTCTGTGGTTCTGTGATCTGTACTACAGTATTCACTCAGTTCTGGTCTCTTTTTGATTTTTTTCTGAACTGCAGGAACTCAGTTATGCCACAAGATTTGGCCCTTATTTATCTGAAGCTGACACGAAAATGAACATCTGATGAAGACTGAATCAGTTTAAATGCATAGTAAAAAATAGATTCTTTCTATGGACAAGAGGGAAATAAGAGCCAGCCCTGATGGAGAACAGAGCCAAGGAGTTTGCAGTGTGTTTCAATGTGACCTCCCAATCCCCCTCATTATCTTCCACTTATTAACCCTGATCTAACTGTTATTGATAGCTCTATTATTCTGCTTGGGACAGCAGTGACAGTCTCACTGACCTTGCCCTGGGTGATCAGAAACTCATTTAATGCTCAGCATACTCTATGCAGAAGTGTACTAAGGGAAAAGTGAATTCAGCATGAGAAGCAGGCATGTGTTTTTACAAGGATTTCTTGTGATGTTATTAATTACCTCAAGAGGTGCATTGTGCTTCACTAAATATAGTGAAAACTTGTCTGAATTCCTCTTCAGTCTGAGGGATAAAGGCTACAATAAGAATAAGAGAATAAGAATTGCTCATCCTTGATGCTGCACAGTGTTTGTTGAAAAGCAAGACTAAATGAAAAACTAAGGGTCCAAGATTTTACCTGCTTTCATGAGTCTCTCTAGCCTGTCTACCTCTTGGGCAGTATCATTAGATGTTTTCTAAACACTCAGTGTCACAGACAATAAAATTTCACCTCCCACCCTCAAATTAATGCAGTTGATTTATTTGCTACATGACAGCACTTCTGTTCTATAAAAAGTATATAATCACAAGAATTGCTCTCTATCAGGACCAGATCCTGAGCACTTCATGTGCATGGAGAATAACTGATAATCTTAGAAAAAAAAAAAAGGAGAATTGTGGCTATCTGTCTCCTTCCTGGAGACTGGACTTTTATGGTGCTCTGGCTTGGTACTGAGGCTTGGGTTTTTACATGTGAAGTTGCAAGACTTAGGCTGCACAAAATGCATAAGTTTATACTGATTTATTCAAGCTTATATGGCTATATTTATTTATAATAAAGCTATATCCTTTTTTGTGATGGAAATAATTTAAAAAATTATTTTCTCTAATAATAATGATTTCCTTCCTTTGTATCTCAGTTTCAGCAATGGAAATAGTCAGTCTGTTGATTAATCACTTGTTCTAACCCCCAGTTTTGGTGCACTTGCATGTAACTCCACTGCTTGCATCACACATACTGTGCAGGAATATTTAATTGCTTTAAAATAAGATCTTTGATGGAAATAAAACAGATGTGCTTTCCATCTGCTCACACAAGTGGGCATATGACTGCTTTGGTTTTAGAAAAATACTGTTTTAAAAATCTAGTTTCACCATCAACTAGACCTTTCAGTCTTAATGGAGATAATACTGTTTTTGTGCATGTTAAAAGAAGACAAGAAGGCTGAGAGTCTGAAAATGCTGGTTAAATTGCATGTGGACACATGCAAAACCCCACCTATGTTCTTTGTTTCATGTCATCACTCCTAATGTCAGCAGGAAACTTATTAAAAATAAATTGTCCATTCAATAAATAAAGAACATAGGAGGGAACAAAGCAGTATTTGGTTAAAATGAGACGACACTGTTTTTTCAAAAATGGGTGTCCAAATAGTGGATCAAAAATGTGTACGTGTGTTACAGTGAAAACCTCAGATGTTCATTCCTTCTGGATACTGAAATGTTGGAATATTAGGATTACACAAGATGGATCAGCATTGGAAACAATTCTGTGATCCATATGAAAGTATTTTTTAATGGATTTCTGATTTCTTGGGGTTTGCTTTGCATTTACCTTCATGTTTCATGCCATTGGCTTCTGATGCTCTATTTCTTTCTTATTTTTGTGTGTCTCAATTAGCATTTAAGTTGTGAAAATTTAGCAGCTACTGAATAACTGAAGGTAGAAAAGTCAAAACATATTCTTCTTAGCACTGAAATGTCTCTTCTTTCAGGGATATCTGTATTAGAGACTGATCTGAAGCAGAAATAGCCAGATCTGCATGAAGCCATAATTATGTGGATGAAATGATACAGCCAGGCAGAGCTCAGTAGGTGTTGTCCCTGTTTATGCTGGGGGTGAATTTGTCCTTGAAAATTCTACTGACAAGTAAGTGAGGAAAGCATGGTTTCCCCACAAACCCCTGTTTGGATTGATAAATCCAGATATGAAATATGTTAGCTGTTTGGAAACATTGAAAAGACATGAATAGAGTGTCCTCTAAGTGTTGGATTATCCAAGTGTTACAAAAGGAAAGAAAGTCATAGAATTGTAGACCTTTTAGGTTGTTGAATCCAGCTGTTATTCCAGCACTGTGAAGTCCACCACTAAGTCATGTCCCTGAGCACCACATCTACACATCTTTATAGTACCTCCAGGGATGGTGACTCAGCCGCTTCCCTGGGCAGCCTGTTCCAATGCTTGACAACCTGTTCCAGTGAAGAAATTTTTCCTAATACCAAATCTAAACCTTCCCTGGTGCAACTTGAGGCCATTTCCTCTTGTCCTGTCACTTCTTACTGGGAAGAAGAGACTGACCCTCACCTCATTGTAACTTCCTTTCAGGAAGTTGTTGAGAGTCATAAGGTCTCCCCTGATCTTTCTTCTCTCCAGGCTAAACAACTCTATTTCCCTCAGCCACTACTCATGAGACTCATGCTCCAGACCCCTCACCAGTTTTGTTGTCCTCCTCTGGATACACTCCAACACCTCAATGTCTTTCTTGTAGTGAGGGGCTTAAAACTAGACACAGGATTCAAGGTATGGCCTCACCATTGCTGAGTACAGAGGGACCACTGCCCTGGTCCTGCTGGCCACACTATGTCTGATACAGGCTGGGATGTCTTGGCCTTCTTGGCCACCTTGGCCACCTGCTGGCACATGTTCAGTGGCTGTTGACTACAATGCCCAGGTCCTTTTCTGATAGGCCATTTTCCAGCCACTCTGTCCCCAGCCCATGGCACTGCCTGAGATTTTTATGTCCCAAATGCAAGACCTGTCACTTTGCTTTGTTGAACCTCATACAGTTGGCCTTGATACAGTTTGTTCAGATCCCTCTGTACATCTTCCTACCCTCTGGGAGATTAATGCTCCTGCCCATCTTGGTGTCAACTGCAGACTGACAGAGGATACTCAATACCCCTTGTTCAGATCATGGATAAAGACATTAAACAGGACTCGCCCCAAAACTGATCCCTGAAGGAACCCTGTAGTGTGCAGCTGCTGCCTGGATTTATGTCCATTCACCACTGTTTGGACTTGCCCACCCATCCAGGTTTCCACTCAGTGAAAAGTACACCCCTCCAAGCCCCGAGCAGTCAGTTTTTTCAGGAGAATGCTGTGGAAGACAATGTCAAAGGCTTTACTGAAGTCCAGACAGACAACACCCACAACCTTTCCACTAGGTGGGTCACCCTGTCATAGAAGGAGATTAAGTTGATCAAACAGGATCTATCTTTCATAAATCCATTCTGTCTGGACCTGATCTCCTGGCTGTCCTGTACATCCCATTTGATGGCAAATAAATGAAAGGACAAGAAATCTGAATGCAGATATTCTTATACAAGACAAAATCAGTTATTTATTTCAGAATCCAGCTTTTGCCTCCTCAACTGTGTATCCCTCCTTCTTCGTGAAAAAAATTGGATTACGGGATGCTAGGTCACATCAGAACTTCTCCTCTGACTCATTCTTATCCAGTGGTCTATGCTATTAAGCCTAGCCTAAAATACTGCTTAGGCAATTTTTCTCTGGAGTACCCTGTCACTTATATGCTGACTTTGGATAAATCCCACAATGATTCTGGAAAATTCTGGAGCCTTAAATGAGACCTTTTTTCTCTGTAGCAAATAAAGAGTTTCCAGGAAGAAGAGGCTCTTACTTCTGAAGAAAAAAAATAATTTAGTTTACTGTTTTTCTGGTTAAGCCAGTGTTGTTTGTTTGTTTGTTTGTTTCTTCATTTGTTTTTCCTGAGAACTCAATTTCTGCGTTCACATCTGTTTACATGGTGCAATTCTAAGAGTAACACATCAGTTTGGAGTGTCAAAACTCCTAGGCAGGATGTCTTCTTGTTCTGAGTCTGATTGAGTTCATCATCCCACTTCCCATAAAGCTATTTCTGAATGCTTTGTAAACACTATCATATTGCTGCCAACCCACATCTATATCATAGTTAACTTTTACGCACTTGAATGAAAGCAGAGCTGGAATAAGGGGGTGTGTGTGTGCGTGTGGGGCAGGACCTCAACCATGTCTTTGGATTCCTTCTGATTGTGCTGCTGGAAAAATCTTGAAGCAATGAGAATGAAGCTTGCAAGGGGCTTGTTAGTTGTCCTCTTGTTAGTTCACCGTTACCTTTCCAGCAACTACCTTTGGGTAAGAGGCAGTAATTTTGAACTTTGAAGTGTATTAATTTCTTCATGGCTTAAACTGAGGTGGTATGAATTTCAGTAACTGCATTCTGAATTTATTACCTTCTAGTCAATGTTGGGATAAAGCTTAATATTAACCGATCACTTTTTTTCCCCTCCCTCCCTGTTCCCTGTCCTCTTCTTTCTCTCTGGTCTCCAGGGAGTGTTCGGAATTGTATTGTTCACATAACTTTCTAGTCTCCTTGCTATTCATCCTCCAACTCAGTTGTCTGGAGAATCTCTGTCTCACTTCTGGTGCCACAAAAGTCTGAATTCTGAGTGGCTCATTTTTGTAAGAAGGTAAAATGTTGACCTATTTGTTTTTTCAATACTTTGGTATTCCTCAAGTGTCCCCAAAGTATTCTCATTCTTCCTTATTCTAGTGGTAACTAACTGTGGGAGCAGCAATATTTTAGGACATTGCATTTGTTAACAATATTCTAAATTAAGGTTTTTGGTCTTTCAGCAACTGTGGATGTATTGGGAACTCAGTACCATCTTGGTTTATCAGTGCAACTAGAGGAAAAAGGAGCAGACTCTAAATCTGTCCAAACACATTGCTGAAGGATTACAAAGTGGTAGTAGTGAATGAACCCATGGAATATTGTGGGTGCTCATGTAGTCTAAATACATCGTCTTGAAAACCCACAACTCACGTGTGTGTGAGCAGGGCAGAGTCTCAGTACAAGACTGCCCAAGAGGATGAAAAATTTTCACTAGAGTTGGGGCTTTTGGAAGTTTTGTGTTGCTAAAATATGTCCTTGCTGAGCATTAAAGCTTCAGTTTTTCAAAGACTTATTAGCTAAATGGCAAGTTTTTGTAAGTTCCATAAAGGCCACGCACTCTGATTGTAAAAGAAATCCCTCAGTTCTCTTCCAAACTTCAATGCCTGATTCGAAGCAGAAAGGCACCATATGTTTCAAAGAAAAGAAAGTCTCAAGAATATCTTAATACAACTAAATATTTCCTGTGGAATTCTCGGAAACAGGCCTTGGTTAACTTTTCATTTGTTACACAACACTAATGGTGATCAGCCTGGCAGATACCTGGCATTCAAACTTAAATTCAGACCCTATAAATGGGATGACATCATAACCTCTATGGCTTCCAGACAATTTTCACTATAATGACAGGCAGAACTGTCAACTTGGCTGATAATGAATCCAGTTTTAATCATGCAGCCTGCTATTTCAGGAAAGAAACGTAGATGTCCATTTGTTCACAGAAGGGCCATGAGCCATTTTCCCCACTCAGGCCTTATTGCATGAGAATAGCTGAAGTTTTGTGTGAGTGAATGGGATTATTAAGCTGACAGCATGGGAATAGGAGGTGGCCTCTTTCAAGGGATAGTCTAGAACCTATGGAATCACAAACCAGTAATTTAAGTGGTCTGTCATTGTGAAAACCTGTGCTAAATATTTTTGAGTTACAAATTTCATTAAAGGATGCAGGAGCAATGTATTCTCAGGTGAGTTTTTAGGAAGGATGTTGCCACTGAATCCCTGCATAATGCTAGAGGTAAGATGTATTCACCATTTTCTTTACCCAAGAAGGATCATCCCTTCTAGCCCTGTGTATATCATGGGCCAGTTATAGTCACACAAGTTTTCTTGTATTGAATCTAGCACCTTGTCAGTACAAGTTAATCAGACTGAAGTTAATCAACTCAAAACAATGACCATGAAAAAAATTGGCAGTCTGCTACTTTTTTGGGGTAGTTTCTATGAAGGTTTTTTATTTTCCAGGAATTGCTTCTTTTATTGTCTTTCTGAATTAGACTGAAAGGGTCATATCATAAAAAGTACTATCTCCCCTTAGAAATCTGTGAAACAATCAAATTACTTTTATTATTCTAAGGATAAGAGTCATAATATGTTTTAGCTTAATTTAAAATTGCACTAGCTCCCCCTCGTTCCCCCTAATTTAATACTATCTTTTGTGATATTTCTATGGGTCCTGACTTTCTCAGGAAAATATATCTGCAGCCTTTTTTTTTTCCAAATTACTGTCAAACAGCGGACAAATATTGTGCATTAAAAAGGAAATAAAGACTCCAGCAGTATTCAGAGATAGAAAGACATGGTGTTTCAAAAATGTTTAAGCCTAGATTACATTTAGGGATTCAGTGGGGGAGAAAAATCACTGGAGTCTGTACATCTTAAAGGATAGCTGGAAGTGCAGTGTACATTTCTTCTGTATAACAGCAAAATACTGGCCAAAGTGTTTTGAGTGCCTTGTACTTGAAGATACCAAGAGTGATTTACCAGTACTATCAAGTAGGACTTGCAGCACTGTTGACAAAGATAAAGTAGTGTTCTCTTTCTGCAAAAGAGAAAAGAGGCACAATAAGTGACATGAGGAAATTAGCATGGGTATCAGGAAAAACCAAACACAGAAGCCCAAAAACTCAGTTTCTTGGGTTCTCTTACTGATGCCCAGAAAGAATTAGTCATAGGTTATTAGTCATAGGTTTATAAAACATTACTTGACATTTTTTTCTTGAGAATTCATAGAATCATTTAGTCTTGAATAGACCCTTGAGATCACTGAGTCCAACTGTAAACTTAGAAAAAGTTACTTTGTGTTCAATACAGAATTATCATACCAGTTGCAAGATCTCATATAAGTGAAAAGAGGTGCAAAAGTGTTACAATTCTATTCAGTGCAATTTCGAGTTTAAAATCTATTACTTTTCTTAGCTCAAGTCTGTTCTTGGATGTAGGTGTAATTGATCATTAATGTAAGACACACTGCTGTTAGGCAGAAAGGTAATTCATCTCATGTTAGCTTCTTTATTTCAAAGACATAAAATACTTCAGTAAGATGAAAATGAAGTGTTTAAATCCCACACTTCAAATCACTGATCATTGCCATACTTTCTCCATTTTTAAGCTTGAAGGATATTATTTACTTTTAAGAGCAAGCAAAGGTTTCAGCTGTGATGAAATAGCCACTTTATGCTTTGAAAGTAAGCGTGGGACAGCAGAAGTTCCATCACATCTGAAAGGTATTGAGGTGCCAAGAGAGAAGACCAGTAATTAGCGTTTATGCACACAGCAGGGTGCCAGATAAGGGAAGAGTAGCAGCTGATGAGAAGAAATGGTGGTTTAAGAAAATGTATGTATTAACTAAATTGTTGATACAATGATAGGTATCAACATAGCACATAGGTACAGTGCTTGGATCAGGCACAGCTGAGATGTGCACATGTCACAGAGAATTTCTACCAATGCTTACAAGCTCTTCTGCTGTAATCAAATAAATGCTGAAGAGATTTTAGTAGAATTAAGTGTATTTTAAAAATATATTCTTCAGTAAGATTTCCCAGAGGTGATAAATCTGTGCAAGGTACATACTCACATTTATTATTTTTATTTTAGAGATGAAGCAAGGAAAATGCAGGGTAAAATTATTTATCCCAAGTTGGAAGAGAAGTTCTGGGGTAGAATTTCACTTCTTATCCTACTTGTCTTCTAATATATATTAGAGGAGTGAAATCACTTCCTCTTCTGGAGAAGGAGCAATTGAACTATCCTAAATACAAACAAAATAAGACAAATAAGAAAGTATGAATAGATTCTCAAAGTTTTAATCTGCTGTCAGAGTTTAAATCCTGTTTGATGCTGTTACCTGGAGTTATCAGAGACTTCTGTGATACATTTTAATCTGCACAAATTCAAATTAAGATTAGATTAAGAAAGAAAAATATGAAATTACTAACAGCTAACTTTTTATTTCAAAAATATTGGGGCAGAGGTTTGTGTATATAAATGTGAGAAAAGTCCTGTGGCTTTGAGTTGACCAGTTTTGCTTCTCTGCCTTTGTGAACAGGATCAACATCATGGTAGAATGAGGGATGCTTTATTTCAGTGGGAGCCTTATTCTAGAGCATTTTTTGAAGGTCAATTGATTCTGAAATTTACTGGGTGTATGGCAAGGACTTCCAGTGTCAGTCTCACTCTATAGCTCCTCCATATTCAAAGCCAGGATGAGACTGTTTGCAGAACTGCATTATCACAGTGCTTTAGTAAGTTACCAAACTATTACTAGCATGGATCCAAGCAAAATAGCAAATGGTACAAGTCACTGGTTGCTTTCAGGCTGCAGGTTTTCCTATTGGAAAAAAAAGGTTGCAATTGAATCAAGTTTTTAATAAAAACAGCAACAATTTCTGAGAACTAATAAGTGATGGGTTTTATGCTGGAAATATGAAAGTAATAACTTTTATGCACAAGGTATGATTTTAGTTGGAAGTACCTGTCATTTTGTTTCAGTGGGAAAATCAGCTTTTGTTTCTTTGGTTTAAAGACTTTAAAACATCACAAAAACAACAACAAAACTGCCCAAATATATCCATCTTATACATATAAATACCAATATGAAACTACAGTTTTAATTTAGTTTTATTGAGCCCATGCTCAATAAATTATTTGACACTTCCTTTCTCACAAATTTTTGGGATTTTATTTTTTTTTTCTTAATCAACTACTTTTTTTATTCTTAATTGAACAGTCCATGTGGTATGAAAAGAATACTAATGTTGCCTTTCTGCAGGTGCTGGTGAGTTTAGGGAAAGAGAACCCAGGTTTGAGGGTTATGTAGTAGCTCATTTTGAAACTTGTGGTGCTTTGGACAAATCACCTTCATTTCTTGTTCTTTAGCTCTCCAAACACAAAAGGGAAATAAATGTTTTCCTCCCTCAAGGAAATGCTGAAGCTCAGATGGAAACTACAGGAGAAGGACGAAGCACTATGTAATACTAGCTTTGTTAATCCAGGTTAGCCCATTTGTTTCTCACAAAGACTGTAACAGAACTGAATTGCCTATGTTCTGCTATTTGTATTTCCTTGGTGTTCTCCATTCTGTCTCCAAACTGAACAATTTCAGCTGTTGCTAAAGGGTTTAAAACTCTTGATTTGTGGCAATAACTTCCACAAAGATGCATTATGGGTGCTGAAGTGATTATCTTGAATGGGCAGAAAAAAGGCAACTTAACTGGCAATTACATTCCAGTGTCTGCCCCTCAGCACAGCACCTGCTTTACTGACTTACTGCACCATCCCAAAGAGCTTTATTCATTAGTAAGGGCCATTCAAGCATTTAATGGAGCTCTTTACATTGAAACAGCTTTATTGGCTCCTATCTGTCTTCTAGGCCTCTTTTGCTGAAGAAAACTCCTTTAAAAGGATGTAGTTTTGCTATGACTCTATTCAATGAGCAACTCTTTGCTCCCCTGGAGAGCTTTGCTGCCCCTTACCTGCAGGTGGAAAGGATACACAATAAAGAAAAAATATAGGGTTTTTTTAAACTTATTTTTTAAAACTCCAGGCAAGATTTTAAGAGACTTCAGCTCTTATACTAAGATGCTGTTGTAAAGCTTTATTTTTTAACTTTTGGAGTGGCTCAAAGCATTTTAGCAGTATGTACATTAATTTGTGTGACTGCTAGAGGTTTAGAACCTGTTCTAGATTACCTACAGGCACACTCTAATATTACAAGTAACCAATTATTTTTGTTTTAATAGAATTTTAAAATTCTCAGAAACACAGCCATGGAGCCCAGGGAATACGATGGTTAGAAAATCCTAGAAACCCAATGAATTTAGAATTAAACCCAAGACACAGTGCAAATAACACGTGAGTAAGAACAACAACAATAACATATTCAAATGGAACGCTAGCAATTTCATTGACAAAGGCAAAATTGAAGCATTAATTATTGAAGATCCGTATGTAAGTTCACCTCTTTACCAACTTCTGCTATGAGCTTAATCCTGTTGTGGGAAAAAAGCACGTGAGAAAGTAGGAGCATTCTCATTTAACTTTCTACCTCATATACTCAGTTGAGCAAGTAAAGTATA
>VXBX01004071.1:1696387-1758308 GCA_013400415.1 Scytalopus superciliaris
TCCCCCCCCCCCCCCCCCCCCCACCTCTTTAAGGCTATGACTGTTTTCCTGCTGAATTTCAGCTTTTGGAGTTTAGTTCAACCTCTATAAATAATAGTCCGTGTTTAGTTTTCACAGGTAGCTTCTAAGCTATTCAATCACCACACTGAATCCTGGCTGCACCAAATTTTCTCCTCCTGTTGTGATGCACAGAATATTTTTGGGCTTCCAAATTAATGATTTTAGACTTTGAAGGCTCGGTCCTGATACTTTTTAAATGGCTTAATCCTGTTGTCAGTATGGGCCTACGTCAAGTTAGAGGAAAGATCCTACTAAATATGCAAAGTAAACTGCCTCTGTATTTTGTTCATTTTAGGCTTGAGCCTTATTTCTTTAAAAGATTACTGGTTGTCAAACCGTATTCAATAGTGCGTTTGTTTGTATAGGGGTAAAGGTAAGGTATGCTTTCACTCTGAGTCTTCGTCAAGGAAGTTCAGAACTTGACCAGCATGTTCCAGTTCCCATTTTATTATTGCATGCCTTGCTGTTGTTCAAAGTATTAGTGTCTGCTCTAACTAGAAGTAAGACATCCTATCCAAAATACTCTGAAAACATTTATGGATGTGCAATTACTGTGCAGTAAATACTGTTTGACGACATATCATTGCTGTGTGCTGCTAATACACATAATTCAAAAAGCATTTAATTTGTAACACTTTTATTTGCTTGCACTTCTTGAATGAGGAATATTTCTTAAAATTTAAAAATATGTGGCAAAGTGAAAAAACAGACCAATAATGGTCTATTAACTTTTGCATCAATATCCACGTTTTTCAACTGGTCTGAAATTAAATTTGTGTTTAAGACACCAAGCAAATTATCCAGTATGAAGACAGGCAATTTTTTTTCCTTAATACAATGTTTACAAACTCTGTGATATTATTCAGGGGATAAATTTACTGGATAAAGCAAGATCTTTCCCTGACATAAATCAGGCTGTCACCTCTTGTGGCAAATAAAAGCGGATTTTGCTATATCATCATTTATGGAAATAACCAGGGAAATAGTATATAGGGGAAAAAAAATCAACTTTTTTTTTTATGGGATAAAAAGTCTTTAAAAATGTACCACAAGACCATTACATGTTTGAAATAGCTGAGAAAGATACTGGTCATCTGTTACTTGTCTCAGATATGTGCTGTGGCAGCAAACTCCTTCTGGTTAAATCCTTATCAAAAAGCCAGTGGGAACCTGCACAGTTTTTCTCAATTTAAACTAATTGATTTTCACATTTGTATTTAATTGCAAGCCATAAACCCCATAGATAATATGGAAACATTATTCTGTAATTCTATGGCCAATTTTGGCTTTAAAGAAACAAATGGGGACTTCCACTTACTGCATAAACTGAGGCAATGATTTTTCCTTTCTGCTTCCTGTAGTCACTTATCTCTACCAACTGCTAAAAACTCAAGAGTGCCACAATGTTTACTAGTAGTATTTAAGTCAAACTATAATAGACATGGGCTTGAACTTATACACTGAAGCTTGGGAGACCACATCATCCAGGATAAATCTCAGAGCTTCATTTAATTCTGTAGCTTTGACTTGTCCTAAATTCACAACAAGAGTTAGCTATGTTTCTGACTGTGATTCATGTTTTGCCAGATGGGTACAAGCCATCATCTGCCAAAAGCACAGCATGTTTCATTGTGAAATACAGTCCACAGTAGCATGTCAGAATGCTTTTGACTGAAAAACAGACGGATCTGTGTCTGAGATTTATGCAACCTTTCCCCTTTGCATTATTTGTTTAGATCAATGTAGGTGCTGCAAGGGATCAAATTGATATTTCCATTTGAATATTATGAAAGAAATATTTAGATTAATACCAAAAGATTATTCTGTTTATTGGCATATATTCATATCTCCAAGTAGAAATCTGTGCATACTCACAGGCCAGGAAAGAGATTTCCCTACATTGCATTTGGCTGGTGCTGCTTGTTCTGTGCTATACAGAAGCTGTTGCTTTCTAGGGTTGTTAATCCATGTCATTCACAGATAAACAGATTTGAAGAGGTATTTTAGGCATCATCTTTATAGTGGCCCAGAGAATGGAACTCACTGTAGTCTGGTGCATTTTTACAGAACTGTGCAAAGTAATTTAGCTAACAAACCTGGATTTTGGTAAAGAATTTGCATCAAGTTCATATACAGTAAGAAACACTTAGCAATAAAGAAACCAAACCAAATCTCTTTGCGTTTCTGTCTGTGAATCAAAATCAGAACATAAAGAAGTCTGTTACTTGAACCAATGAGGCTTCTCAGTAACTTAGAAGACAGTTTTGGATATATCTGTATTCAGTCTCTCTCTTGTGGAGCTTTCCATGAAAGCATTTGTCATTTCACTTCACATAACTATACATCAATGAAATGTGGAAATGCCAACAGTTGTTCCATATTTTTTGGCACTGCAGCTGATTCATAAGGTGCTGCTTTCCTTCAATGTCGTTAATAGAAAAAAAATTGAGAAATGAAGAAGAACTTCAGCACTCGAATTTTGAGTGTTGGATTTTCAAAGTTTGCTTGAAGAAGCAATAGAGGTAGGAATATTTATAGCAACACTGAATATTAAACATGTAAATGTGCATTTTTTTCATTTCATTATCCTTTTTTCTTCTCTTTGTGATTCATCAGGGAAATAAAAATACAGTGTGAACAACCCATAAAAACACCTTTGGAAAATGCTTAGATGGGATGCAATGTCCAAGCATAGGTTCTTGCCCCTTAATTACTTTACTACCTTTTTATTCAATATAATTTCTTTTCTGAATGCACAGCTAGAATTCTGTCCTCTGTACTACCACTTGGATAGTGGTGGAGCAGCTCCGCTACCTCACAGGTTTTGGTCTCCACTTGAAGATAACTCCATGGCTTTCCAAATTCTGTGGAGCAATTTAGGTTTCTTTTGAACTTGTTTACTGGCTGATCCTGTGTGGGTCAGATTTGTCCTTGATTCCTTATTATCTTTTGTAATGCTAGTGCTCATTACTGCCATGTGGCCATGATGCTGCAAACAGTGGTTTACTCCATGCCCAAGCAGCTGTCAATGTTTCTACTTTAATATGCACTCTTCTTTGCTGTATTCAAAGGAACATGTAATGAAAATCACTATGTTAGTTTTGATCTGTCTACAGTGAAGAATTTCAAATACTGTGGTAGAGTGTCAGCTTGCTGCAGAGAAGGGCTAGAGCATGACACATGAGAATAAAAAATGAGTGACAGATCCATTTTGTCTGTCTTATCCATACCTAACCTCCAACATTGTAACAAAAAGGAGACACAAAGAGAGGAGCTAACTTTATTTCCTTAAAAATAAAGGTAGAGGACTGTCCCTGGCTTGAACATGTGTATTCATCACTGAGTTAAAAACTGGATGGATGGATGGATGGGTCCAAAGAGTGGTGGTGAACAGAGTTATAGCCAGCTGCGGGCCAGTTATCAGTAGTGTTCCCCAAGGCTTAGTATTGGGGCCAGTCATGTTTATTATCTTTATCCGTGATCTAGATGAGAGAATCGAGAGCACCCTCCCTCAGTCTGCAGCTGAGACCAAACTGGACAGGAGTGTTGACCCTACTGGAGGGTGGCAACATTCTGCAGAAGAATCTGGACAGACTGGAGCAATGAGCCAAAGCCAACTGTGTGAGCTTCAACAAAGCAAAGTGACAGGTCTTGCATTTGGAAATAAAAAACTCAGGCAGTGCCATGGGCTGGGGACAGAGTGTCTGGAAAATAGTCCATCAGAAAAGGACCTGGGCATGGTGGTCAACAGCCACTGAACATGAGCCAGCAGGTGGCCAAGAAGGCCAAGAGCATCCCAGCCTGTATCAGACGTAGTGTGGCCAGCAGGACCAGGGCAGTGATTGTCCCTCTGTACTCAGCAATGGTGAGGCCATACCTTGAATCCTGTGTCTAGTTTTGGGCCCCTCACTACAAGAAAGACATGGAGGTGATGGAGTGTGTCTGGAGAAGTGCAGCAAAACTGGTGAGGGGTCTGGAGCATGAGTCTCATGAGTAGTGGCTGAGGGAAATAGAGTTGTTTAGCCTGGAGGGAAGGAAGCTCAGGGGAGACCTTATCACTCTTTATAACTTTCTGAAAGTGAGGTGAGGGTCAGTCTCTTCTTTCTAAGTAAGAAGTGACAGAACAAGTGAAAATGGCCTCAAGTTGCACCAGAGGAGGTTTAGATTTGGTATTAGGAAAAATCTTTTTGTGGAACACCTTCTCAGGGGTCAGAATAGGCTGCCCAGGGAAGTAGTTGAGTCACCATCCCTGGAAGTACTATAAAGATGTGTAGATGTGGTGCTCAGGGGCATGGTTTAGTGGTGGACTTGGCATTGTTAGGCAAGTGGTCAGACTCAGTGACCTAAAAGACCTTTTCTAAACTAAACATGAAGTAGTAATAGAAGTTCTGCCAGTGGTTCCTTGTAGCCATACAGGAGTGCTTTTAAGTTGTTTACTCCAGAGCATAGAGAACTGGTTTTGCCATGATCTGTTTCTAAGCTTTTAATCTTTTCTGCTCCAGAATCGGCTTTGCTCAGGTGGTGGAAAAGATTTATTTGTTTAAGAATGTCAGTGGGGTTATCTTCAGATTTGCAATCAATCTATCCAGCTTGTTCCCCTGCACAGCTCTGCATGACCGCACAAGTATCTTTCTTTCCAACAATCTATGGGGCAATGACACAAGTCCTGAGCTTTTTTTTTTGTACCACCTTCCATAGTTCAGTACTGAGAGAACAATAAATCATTGGATGGGAATTATTTTTCCTTAGGAATAAAAATTAAAACTCTTTAAAAGTGATAGAACTTTCTAGAATGTCAGAATTATAATTACTGCAACAAAAGGAGGCCCTAATTACCTCTAATTCATCCTATGTCTACCAAATGTAATTTGAATTTTAGGTGCTGATTCTGGCCATCTGTACTGTGGGCAGAACAAGATGAGCCTAGGGTTGTATTTTGAGATGACTGAAAGGTGCAAAGTAAACAATATCAAAAATGAAAAAGAATCCTGGAACCTTGAATGGGCTCCTGGGATCTGACTCATGATTTCTGCTTGACAGTGGCCTTTTACATTAGTCTAAATATGTGACATAAATATTCATGAGAAATCCCGATGAAACATGCCACACAACTTTTCAGCTGTGCTTGTAGATTCTCCACCTGGTTCCTTAAAGATGCTATTGGTATGCTGGTAAATTGTAGGTTATTTTATCCACTATGATGGACTGAATGCAGTGTTTTAAGATATAATAATCATGAGATTTTTTTTTCCTATGCACGTGTACTTGCTTTCCAGATATCATTCCTTTACAGTCTTAGACATATTTCAGTGGAGATTTTTAACCAGAGCTTGGTTTTTAAGCACATGAAAAATTACCAATTCTTTAACAAGACACAGCATAAGGCTACTTATGATACATGTAAACATCCCGAGATGCTTTATTAATTGCCCTGGATTTCTACTGTACAGTGAGATGGACAACATTATTCACTCCTAAAATGAATGGGGTTTTTTTCTGATTGAAAAGGAAACCCTGGTCTTTGCAAGTAGAGTGTGTAGCTCATTGTGCTTCTCACTTGGTCTCACTTTCAAAGTTCTTTTCATATCTACATTGCCAGAATGCTACTGTACCTTAAACCACTTTATTATGGGGCTGGGTGACCATCTGTGCTTGATAAATTTTATTTTCTTTGTCAACATTAAATTGTGCTATTTTTTGGATCATTTTGCTGTATGATCACTATTGTGAGCTGATCCTTCTTAATTTTGAATCAAGATTTGTTCCTTGAATTCCTCTCAGTTGTAGAATGTCCTGTAATCCTCTGCTGTTTTTGTAGCCTCTCTTTTTTATTTTGCCTGGAATTCATGATTCTGTATCAGAATTTCATAAACAGCCTACTTACTCTGAGTGAGCTGAAGCTGCTAAAATGCATCAAATGACTCGAGGACCATTCATTGTCAAGTACATAATATATATAATGTTTTTAATTATCATGTATTCCTTGCAGGTACAGCACACAAAGCTGTTTGGCTATTTTGCAGTTTTCTGCAGTTATGGAGACTGTAAGCCCTCATGGAGCTTGGATCTGCTCCTCGCTTCTTTCACACAGTTCACTCTCGCTGCTGGCAACATGCACTGCTCAGAATTATCCCTGAACAGAGAGTTTGATGTCTTCAAAGTTAAGTATCTCAGTCCTTTGACTTCAGTTTTGTTACAAGTGAGACTCAAAGCTCCCGCTACCTGTGTACTTTGCCAGCTGCAATTTCATCTTCCTTTTACAGAGACACAAGACAGTGTTATCAAGATCACTAAGGATATTTACAGAAGTGTTGACTAACCAAACCTGGTACTTATCTACACGCCGAAGCTGTTCCTTAGTTTCCACACCCAAATTTCAATCTTCTTTTAACTCTGAAGTAATTAAGATACCCTTCTGCTTCTGATAAGTGTGAGTCTAAACAATTGCTAGGTTTAGTTACAATACAAGAAAATCCAAACTGGTATTTCCAGCTGGCTATTTCCCATCAAATCTCAAATTAAATCAAGTAGTGTAGTTTTGATTAAAAAAGGGGGAGAGGAAATAGAAGGAGGAAAAAATGTTTCAGTAACTGTTTTCTGTGAAAATATTATATTAGATTACAAAATAATAAGGTTCAGTTTTGCATGCTTCACTGAAGTGCAGAAAACTGCCACATACTTATTTAATGATTAAAGTGCAAGGGTATAGGCTAGAGGCCACACTAGAACCAACAAATCCACTCTTCGGAGTAGTATAGCTCCTGGACTGTTTTTGACCCGCAAGACAAGAATGGAATTCAATTCAAATGAATGAAAAATTACATAGATAACATAGTAAACATTTACTATATTTATGGCTATCTGCTTTGGAAATAAAACCACTTGTATTTGTGTCCAAAGCTTTATCATGTGAGTCTACACTGAAGAATTCTGGCAGCATCATAAGAGATTTGCTTTTTGTGTTTAAATTCACTTTACCCAACTTCTGAGTTGACTTATTAATGGGTTTTGATGGTATCCACAAGGCATTAAGATCACATGTTTAGTTTAGTGATAGCAATTAAAAGGCAAAGGTGGAGGGATATTAGGAAAATATGGTACCTTGTATTAAAAAAAAAATCACTTTTAGTTGTTTTTATTTTATTTGACAGTTTTGTGGGGGAAGATATGAAGCATTTCTGTGCTCAGATTTGAGCTTTAAATCAACTTGTTACCAAGTTGCTCTGGCAGATTTGGTCTATACATATTTTAAAAATATTTGAATGGGTGTACTGGTATCCTAAAAATCAGCTCCAGCAATTTAAACCCTAGAATGGAGACTCTGAAGTGAAGAACACATGAAGGCATTATGGAAGAGAGTGAGCTCTCCTTCCAGGGGAATGGGAGTTACAGAGGAACACAGACCAAGTTAGAGAAGTAAGCTGGAACTGGTGATGCGAATGTGTAGCTCTTACAGAATCAAGTATCTGAAGGAAACTGAGTTTGCATCTATTTTAGCAAGAACTTTCTGCCAATTTCCACTCCATTGCCTGTGATCCCTCAGTCAAAGGTAGAGCAACACTATCTCCTAGATCATAACCATGGGTTTGCAACGGTGTTACTCAGATGACAGGTGAGAAGAAGGTGGCTTAGCAAATATTGTTGGGATAGGCATCCCATTAAAGAAAATAAACAAACAAGCAAATAATTAAATCTCCCAAAAGCTTAGTTTAAATCTACAGTCTTGGGCTGGTTTTGCTGGGATTCCAAAAGTCCATGTGTCATCAAACAAGTGTCACCTAGTCACTGGAAGACTAGGAATGGGAAAACCTATATAGACTCGAAGTCTCTGGGTGTCCCCAGTGTCTCCAATCTGACTATGTCTGGATGTCACCCTGCCTCTTTACCACCTGCACATCCCTGGTATTACATATAACAAGACTGCTATGGCTGGATTCTGACAGGCATCTGGGACTGCTGCTCTGCACTTCACTGTGGCAGGAAATTAACTGTATTTACTGCAGATTCCTGAAGCCTCCATGGAGAACCATCATCCCACTCCTTCAGGGCAGTGGGACTCCATCCTGGGCAAGCTGTGACCCTCCTGATCAGCCACTGGGAAGGCTCTAGGTCTGAAGTAACCTCCTTTGTTTGGCTGGTTCAGCTTTGGCACCACACAAGGTGTCAGCCAACAGCCTGGCTGGGGATGCAGCCAGAGTCAGTCCAGAGTCCAGGCCATCAGGAAAGTCTGTGGTTAGGAGACAGGTCTGGGGTCAAACTGTACCAAACCAGGATCAGATCCAGTGAGAAGGGGCTTGGACATGGTAGGGCCATGGGCATTGGCCAGGAAGGCCAAAGAGGGACAGGAAGGACCACTAACTGTCCTTTGGAAGTATCACTTCTTACCTTCCAGGGAAAAGCTGTACTCACTGCTGGAATGTGCATTTCTTGTTTTGAATTTATTGGTTAAATTCAGTCATAGTTTGTGTCCGCATAGCAGCCAGGAGTAGACAGGTTCTCATGCCCTCAGAATACTTATCCCTTACAAAATATTGAAAAGCTAAGGTGGATGCAGTCCTCATCTGCCTGAGCAGCTCTGACCTTGCAATACATTAATGTGCTGTATTTATACCATTATTTTAGCTTTAACTGCCTCACATTTGACTTGACTCTCCAGATTGCTTGTTTGCTTTGTGCTTTGGCTCCCACTACAATTCTGTCATTGGAGTGATGAACTAAAGTGATTAATGACATTTAAATTAATTAAAACAATCAATTAATTAAATTAATCAATTTAAATTAATTAAGTCGATTAGTGAAATTAATTCCAGGAACTCAGATTCTGATGCTTGCTTTAACTCTGTGTCCTTGGTACCAGGGCACATTGTGGTGGACTGTCAGATAGGTAGGCAGAGGAAGTCCCCTAAGGCAGAGGTGTGATGCACTAATCACCGAAGTCCTTGAGACCCTCTGAGGTGCCTCAAGTGCCTTGTTTGGTATGTATATTTCTAAACCCTATTTCCCAATTATGAGAAGCAACAAAGGGCTAAAGAGTCCTTGGGTTTACTTTTTTTAAAATACTAATGTAAATGCTGATACTATCAAGAGATCACTACGGCTGATTTGTTTGTTGTTTGTCTCATACCATGTTGGTGTCATGGGATCTGTTCAGAGTAGTCCACATTGTTACCAAGTTTCTGTTTAGAGTGTAAGTAATCGTTTTGGTGTTAATATAGCTCTAAGGATGTTTAATAAGTTTGACTAGTACACACCACAAGTGTAAAGATAACTCCTAAGAGACGCCATCCAGTGGATATTAAAGGTAAGGTGAATTGAAAACATTTTACGATTGGATTTTTCCAGATCTGAAAAAAATTAAAATACAGAAGTTTTCCTGATACTCCTGTTTAAACAAAGGTGAGGAATATTAGTAATAAAAAGGCTGATAAACAAAAGAGGTTGCAAATTTGTACTGAAATTATTAAGAGGAGAAAGATGTATTTTTTCATAGTGAAAGTAATCCCTGAATTTGTGCAGAATATAAGGCATTTATTTGAACATTTGGCAGTTCTAATTTTTATTATGTATATGTACGCCCTAACTGTTATCTTACTAAGAATTTTGTACCCAGAGTAAGCTATAATCTCAATGACTATGGTTCAGAACAGATGAAGAAGATGTTGAAGGCAAGAAAAAAAGTTAAAAAGATAGCAATGTTATATCTACACCACTGGGTCAATGAAGTTCTAGCAGGCTGCAAATATAGATTGCAAAGTTGCAAATGCAGACTATATATAGGTCTAGGCTGTACTTTCTGAAGTACACAAGGACTAATGTGTTCAAACATCTGGGTGTTGAAATTTCCTGCCAATACATTAACAACCTAGGGCATACAGAATCTCTCCAATTCATCTCCAAGGCAATGATTTGGAGAGGATGGGTGGACACAGAACTTCATTATCCCTCTAGAGACTCCTGTTTTATAATGATACAGCTGTAACTGATGATCACACACAGAATCTGTGAGTAAAGAAGTAATCCCAGATCTTCTATATCCCAGTCCAGATATTTTCTCATATAGGTTTTTCCTTGTGTTTATGTTCTTGTACTCTGTGTTCAAGTTGTTATCTTATAAACCTGAGGGATTTCAAAGTACAACGTAAATATAGTCCAGAAAAATTCTTGAAGTTTATAGCACAAAACTACAGAATTAAGGGGTTACTTGTTTCCAGGGTATATACGGTATTCATATAGCATCACAGATAAGCCTGGAGAACATCAAGGGATAGAACAGAGAACTGGCCAAAAGCAAGAAAAAAAGTAAAGCAGAAAGGATGGTGTGCCTGGAGAGGTCTGGTTACTGAGTCTGTAAGACAAACAGTGCAACTTCTCTGTAAGAAAAACAGCATAACTTCTGACGCAGCTTGAGCAGAAGTAAAAGGCATTGAAAGGAGCTGTATGATGTCTCCTGTGAGACCTTTAGAGCAATTAGAGAGAGGAGATGATCAAGAGATATGTTTACAGATAAAAGACAGTAGAGATGCCTAAGACTTTGAGTACAGGATTAATTACTTGGATATTGATTTAGGTAACAAGTATGTAAAAACTAAGGAAGATGTATATTTGCAAAACTACTTCTAAGCACTGATGCCTTAAAGAAACACATCAAAAACAATGTAATGTGAAGCAATTGGGGATGTCAAAACATTAAATAATTACAGCACCCAGTGTTTTTCATTTATCTTTATTTTTCATGGATCTTGATGGAACTTCATACATTGTGGATCAGATCTGCAATTTTTTCTACATTGACTCCTGTATTCTTGTACCCTTGAGCAATAGCTCATAATAAATGGAACTATTGGCAGAGTCAAACGGTGCATTGAGTGAATGAAGCAGAGTTTAATACTGAGTTTTGACTCCTACTCTGGCTAAATTCTCTTTCATTTATGTGTAAGAACAGGACAAATACCTTGAGTTTTGGCAGAGTTATTTGATAAACACAGACTTAACCTCCATGTTTGTACTGCAACGATGCATATATTGGTTCATTATACAGAGAGGTAGAAAGCAGTGAATGCTTTTGTTTTAATTCTGTCCCTGCAACTAAGTAAGATATAAACAAAGAAAAGCTAAGACACCTGGAAAGAGGTGAGGTAATTACAGGGGGTGTGACATAGTGTCTGAAGCAACTTTGCAGATGAATTTTGGTGAGAGCAAACTGCCAAAGATGCCTTTTGGGAGCCAAGCCAATCAACTATGGGGGAGGAAAGTAGAAAACACTTGGAGGAACAGCCATACTGTAAACTATGGAGGTGCATAATGAAGTCTCATGCTGTGTCTAAAGTTAAGATTGCTTGAAGCAAAAGCAACACTTGATAAGTGGTATTGCTGCTACAGCTTTTTCATGACAAAAAGCTTATACTCAAAACATCTTTTGTGTATAGCTTGTAGTACTTCAGGTGAGAGAGTTTGTGCTTTTTATCTTAAGAGCTTTCATACTACTTCTACTCTTATTGATCCACTCTTACTATTACTGAACTCTGTCTTGTGTAGCCACCATAAACTGCTCCACAAGTGTGCTATTGTGTATTGACTCTTTCCTTCACTGAAATGCTTTTGCTTTGGAGATGGATCATTTGCCAATAATGGCAACTTCTTCTTGTCTTAACTCCCTTGTTTTCAAAAGGAAGGCAACAGTGACACCATTAATGTAGCAATGCAGAAAAAATGTAGAAAATGTAGCATTTTCTTATGTTTTATCTGCATTCCAAATAATTGCTCTTTGTGGAGTATAGTTTAGTCATAGTTGATGAAAAATCACTGTATACATGTATACACTGTATACAGAATCACAAGGAACAAATTCTTGGGAAAATGATTACTGACCAAAATTTCAGTTGCAAGAGCTAGTCTTTGATAGGACAAGTTTTTGGGTAGGTGTGAAGTAACAAGGCACTGACTACAAGCACTGAATGTGGCTTAAGGAGCTCCCACTCTCGTTAGTGTTCTCATGCAACACTGTGTTGTCCTTTCTTTGTGCAAGTACAACTGTTAGTGGGGTTAAACCATTGTGTTCTGAATTCAGCCCCCCTTCACAAAAAAAGAAAAAAAAGAGAGAGAAAGGCTTATATTTAAAATTAACTACTTCAAAACTCAATTTGTGCTGCAGTTTCCAAGATAGCTCTATAAACAAAACTGAAGAAAGAAAGGAATAGAAGTCCTTTTAGCTATCTTCACCATCAAAGTTACACTTTAATCATATCTTGACAAGGAGAAGATTCTATTGTGTAATCTGTATGCCCTACTACAACTTTTGTAGTTTCAAATGTTCCATTGCCTTGAAGTACCTAATGGGCTATGACACAAAATTGATTTCAATGAAAATAGCATCTGCTGTTAAGTGTTCATACAGCATTATGACATACTGCTTCTTCTACGAAATCCAAGACAGAATATTTAAAATGAGATTGGTTTTAGAAGAATAGCAGGAGAGATGATGCATCTGCAAGAAAATTAACATGCTGGTATGTAATGGTTATATAAGGTTATTTCATCTTAACCTATGTCTTTCCTTACTAATATGACACTCGATAATGTCTTTCCATGCAGGAGAAAGGGAGTAAGACTGCACATCAAATCTTAAGCATTTTCTGATAGAGAAATGAAGTAATAGATTAGATGGTAAACCTCACCCCCATATATGAAATAAAATACAGAGATGCAGCAGAGCTTCTGGGTCTTTAAGATGTTCCTCTAGCAAGTAGAGGAACTTTCTTGTGAGGGATGTTCTGTTGTGCAGGAAGGCAAGAGGTAGGTAGGCATGATTCAATGGAAGGATGGGGTTCGGGGAATGAAGGATTGTGGTGTTCTCTAGGCATTAGTATCTGCTAACGTGGCTGTGCATGATGTTATGTGCTGTAATAATACCCACCAGCTGATCCCAGGTTTCTTATGTAGTGTGGGTCTTTCAGCAGATCCATCTAGGACTGTCTTCTTTCATTACTAATCTTCCTTTCATGATCTAATCATCTTTGAATCCAAAGGGTTGCATGACTAAGGCTTCTACCACATGCAAACATGCATGAGAAGGGTAAATGCATAAACAGAAATATGACCTGCAAGTACCAGTATAACAGGGCTGGAAACTGTCTCCCCACCCCAAATTTTGAATTGTTAAGGTTGGAAAAGGCCTCTAAGATCATCAAATCCAACCAAGGCCACAAACAATTTTGCTTAATATGTTTTATAGTAGTGTAGGTCAGAAAAGATTATGAGAAGAGAAAGTACATGTGTGCAGGGCCAGATCCAAAGCTGGCACAGATAAAATTCATTCTGTAGACCTGACCTTGGAGTTGTGCCAGTTCACTGCAAGTTCAGGCAGAAAGCAAGCTTATAAATGACAGTGCAGAGGTTGGTCAGGCACAATGGATTGGAGATGCTTCCTCTCTGCAACACCACGTTTTGTGTGTTGAATTAACAAGATACATTGGGACAACTAAACAAACATAATCTATGACCTACTCCCTTTAACTGGTACTTCAGTGTGATGAGCTCATTAAGAGTAAATCTGCTAACACTTGTTTCATGTTGGCAAAAGACCACTGCATGGTGCATGCTGTCATCTCAACAGGAGATCAAGAGATATTCAGCTCTGATATGACCCATTATTACTAAATAGCAAATTTGTGTAGTTACTTCTATTTCATGAAAATGCTTGATGCACATTAAAGGAAACCATTTGAACCCAAAGCTTATTAATTTTTTTTAGTTCATCAAATTTTCAGGCAGGCTTCTCTACAGCCCCGTTCAGCACTCTTCTGACAACTGTCTAATGATTATGGATGTTATTTGTACTCCTCTTTTGGAGCAAAGGCCCAAGTCCTGATGCCTGTGTTTCCCCCTTGGCATTAACTAAATTTGCAGCAATTAGATCCCAATCTTTTGAAGTGTTGAGAGCCCTTAACTCTGCTGATTATAGCAGACTTGGCATCCTGACCAGAAAGGCCACTATGCCAATGGAAATAAGCAGAAGATCTTGGCATAAAACTGGTTCCATGTAGTAATTTTCCCAGATGTCTGTGTACAGTTTCTGTTCCTAAATGAAAAACATCTAATATATTTCCTTTGACTCAGCAGCATATTAACAAAAATGTTTAAGTTTTGCTTGGGACAGATTTACTTTCATAATAGGCATAAATTTTTATTTACTTTTTTTTTTAATTGAAGTTTTAATACAGAGTCAGTCAACATCTGCAGGTGGATATGTGCTTGGGAATAGGCCATGTGCTTGATACCTGGACTTATATACTCCTGTGTTTCCTGCTTAAATGTATCCAGCCTCAGCAGTGCCCAGTGATTTCACTACCAAGCAAATGGTAGCAAAGTGTAATGGAGTTAGAAGGACCTAGTAATATAGCAGTGTTCCCATCATGATGTCTGGTTACAAGTAGAACTCACTTTTCTTCTAAGGCTACCAGCTGGTCTAGAAGAGCTAGTCTTGAATAATTTCAGTTGCTAAACAAAAGCTTAAATGTGAATTGGGACTGCACTCAATCCTAGATTAGTTAATTTTCTGTTATGCTAGTTTCTTGAGAATGAACTTATGAAGGGATAATGTGAATGAAATATGTGCTGCTACTGCTTCTGGTCAGTTCTCATACCATGTTTGCATTAAATATTATATTCCACAAGATTCTAATCCAGAGCACTTTGCTGCTGTTTCTAAGAGGAACAGACCTTCCCTGAGAGTGTAAGCCAATACTCCAGACTGAACTAGACTCTTTGAGATCCAGATACATGTTTTCTAAGGGTAACTCTTCTGCAGAGGCTTTCTTTCAGCACATGGGAGAGGTGGGTGTTCAGTGGCAATGTATTATCTTACAAAATTTCAGCAGTTAGAAGCCTTAGCATGAAGAAAAGGAAGAGCTGAAAAATGTAACATTGGACCAGAGGATTTACCATACATTTTGGTAGACTTCAAAATCCTCAATGAGTGACACACAACTTGGGACAGGCATTTATGATGGACAACAGTTAATGTTTTTGAAACAGAAAATACAACAATTACAGAGTAGAATTGGATAGTCAGGGTTGGTATATCTACACCAACCAGGCATGTGAGACTGATTTTCAACTGGATGAGTGTAAGGGAGTCATCAACAGTCACAAGCAATGGCTGAAATAGGTCAGGGTCAAGAAACCATGTAGAAGATTCACCACCAAAACATCAAGTGGTTCTGTCACTCTAAATCTGAACACACTGGCAGAGGTGTCAGTTAGAGGAAATGTAAGAGAGATTTGTCTATCTGATTGCTCTGCAATGCACTAATATTTTTTTCTTCCCAAATATTTTGCTCATTTGTAAGTTTAAATAAATAAATCCTTTCAGTCTTAGGTGATATAGGATTTTGTTTTTCCTAAAAGTGACAAAATCTAAAGTTTTCCATTCACTGCTACTTAGATTTCAATGGGCTTAGTGCTGTGGATATTGCCACAACTTATAAGCTAATAACTTCTCAGGCATTCTTTGTAGACTTTTTCTGTGTGGTATCTCACAATATAATGCAAAATATAAACATTTGCATTAGGTTTATTTTTAGATGGCAGTTCTGTAATAGACATATTAGTAGTATAGACTATGAGAAAGATGGTCATACAACCTTTTCTAGATAAGGAATTTCAGAGCCTTTACAAGACAAGTTACAAATCAGAAGTGAATGAATAAACTGGAACAACAAGCCATTGCCATTCTAGCATGTAACAAGGCTATGTATGCTGTAAGAAGAACTTTTATGTCATGGCTATAATCAGTAGGATTGCACAGAAATCTTTATTACAGTTTAGACAAAAAAAGTGTGATAACTGATCTTTGGGTATTCACCTTGTTACTCCTCATGAGATCCATCTAGGGCTCTTAAATGTGGAGTGAATTTACCCTTTCCCGCCCTGTTCAGTCACTGGACCAAAAGGTTCTACTCAGAAAGTCCACCTGGGAAATTAAAAATACTTAGGGTTTAAAAAACCCCAGTCAACTGATGACTAGCATCATTTATGGTGAGAAAGGACAAGGAATTTAGGCAGTAGGAGAGACTTTCTATTTGTAAGAATAATGGAAAGCAAAGCACTGGAAAAATGACTGGAAAATCCCTAGAACTGGAAACATTAGTTAGTTCTGCTTTGAATTATCTCCCTTTTTGGAGTCCCTTCCAGACCTATTTTCTGTTATTATAATTTCATCCACCTACATGACACAACTCAAGAGAGTCCAGTAAGTCCAAAACTGCTGGAAGAATAAGAGAATTCAGACTGAGACACTGCACTGACACTTTTTTTGACCCTAAGACCAACCACACAGTCATATTGAGTGATGACCCATATAATTTGTGGCTGAGTTGGTTGCTGGGTGTGCTGTCAGCGCTGCCTCCTGAGCAAGCCAGAGCCAGCTCCCAGGGCACACCACTCCAGGGTACATTTGGATGTTATTCACATAAATTTCAGGCTCTGCCTAGATGAGCAGCTTTTGTGTAATCCATCTGCTCCCACAGAAGTATTACACTGTTGATGGCCAGCAGGCCAGATGACACTGGGTACTTTCTTAGAAGAATCCCAAGTATCAGCTTGATAGGAGGAGTTTCCTAGCAGTCTGAGCACAGACCAGGTTTAAGTAGCCTCTAAGACAGTAAAGATGCAAAATGTCAGGTCTGGGCAGTTCTCCAGGACAGATCAGGTCTGATACCTTCAGGTCTATTATGTATTGGTAGTAAACCAATTTACCTGCATTTACCTGTACTTTTCTGTACATTAAAGAATGCTTCTGTATATAGGGAAGAGATCCCTCATAGTGACTTGGAGATTATTCAGTCAGTATTTGATCCAATATTTGTTAACCAAGACAGACTGGTTTTCACTAAAATGAGAAGAAAAAGAAAATCCCTTTTCCATCTTTGCAGTTCATCTTGTTCTATCTGACACCTGGTAGAGGACCTTATGTCAGTCTGCACTTTGGCAAATTTCAAGTTCAATAAACACATCCTTAACACACCATTTGGGCTAGACTAGATATAGGTACAGGCAACACTCTCTTTTCTGTACATGGCATCCAGTATGATTTCCAAAGCCACAGTTATAGCTCTAAAGACCATTGATACAGCCTTTTGTTTTGACATTTAAATTGTGCCTGAAGGGAGAAGATAGTTGTTCTGTCTGAGATTGCAAATGTCATGAAATAGAGGGATAACTTAGTGGATCAGAGAGCTACTAGACCTTATAAATAAAGCTCCTTGTATTCAGAATGCAATGATAACAAAAATGAGAAAAAATCCCAATCCTTAAAATTTCTACTTGGTTCTTAGTATATAAATCACTCTCTTAATTAGAATTCTACTGAATGAGTGATTATTCAGTCTTTATTCCTAAGTGTTTTCAGGATTATTGAAATAATCAGTGACATTCGTTTTCATGTTTTTAGTTGCTGGGGAAAGACTGAGCTGGTTTTTTAAGTTTTTTAATGCTGTGAATGGCAAAAAGGGATGGAGGATTGAGAGATAAGATCAAATGTTCCCTGGACTTAGCCTATAAAAACTAATAGGAACTATTGATGACTTTGTGTGTGGTATTGAAAACTTGATCTAGGGGAGAGGTGTTTTACAGTGTGACAGACAGAGTAATGACTAAATGAAAAAGAGCCTTTCTTCTACTCCTTTTTCAAAGTGGACTTGTCAGGTCTCACATTGTTTGCCAGCCACTGCAGTCTCCTGCTGAATCCTGAATCAGGGTCTAGAGAAGTAGCTCCTGGGCATGTTCTGTACCCTGGTAGACTGTTAGCTCTTGTCAGCTCAGTTTCTTCTTGGGTGTCCTCTCTTCATTACGTCTCCTGTTGTGGTCCAGAGAGCCTGGGCAACATGAAACAGACACCGATTTTGAAGAAATCAGTCTTGTTACAGAGGGGTAGAGACACAATCCAGTTTTCAAAGCATTATAAGCCTCGAGTAGATTCTGTTTCTGGGGAGGTTGGGTCTGTGATACGATAGGAGGCAGGGTTACTGTGATTGGTTTTCTTTCTGCTGACTGCTAATGGGTACGGTCAAGGGTAAGTGTGCTGAGGAAGCATAATGAACAATGAACAATGTGCTAACAGAAATTGTGGTCATTCATTGAGAACTGAAGGCTGCAGATGTGACCACTATTCAGGCTAAAAACATTTCCTGGTTTCGATTTGCCAGCATGTTATCAGCCCTGGCAAGTTACCTGTGTGAGATAATTGCATAAACTGAATTTGTAGTAATTATTGTTCATCATCTTTTTAGGCCTACCCACCATAGGCCTACAAAACCCTTGACTTCAAGTGACAGCTTCTAATCAACCTTCTGAAGACCCTTCTCTTCATGCTGACTTGTGACTGTTGCATGACAGTAGTGAGGCTGCTGAACCTATGATTTCTAAAGATATAATAGAGGCAAGTTCTGCAGAGACAGTGTATTTTATTAGAGAAATTAAGAGGTTGGTAAAAGCAGACAAGTTTTCCAAGCTCTCCTTCCTTGGATAGTTGAAAGTGTATCTTCTTCAGCCAGGAAGCACTCACTCCCTTCTTTTCCTGACAAGTGCTCTTAACAAACTACCTAAACTCCTTTTTCTGTTGTAGAGTTTTTCCTTTATCATTTGATGAAGGTATCATTGTCTGACACTGACAGCCTCTTTTCAGTTGACATTCCAAAGACTTTCTGCCATCTGTTCCAGACCTTTCTGCTTTGAACTGAGTTTACACTCGAATTTACATTTACATACATACATGTGTATAAAGCACAATTTATATTTTTCTTTTCTCTGAATTAAAAGTTGCAAGTGATAAAATTCACTTAGACACAAGACAGTTTATCCAAGGGAAATTGTAGACCTCTGGGCTCATTCCACCTCTGCTCAAAACACAGCTATAGAAAAATCAGAAACGCATGTACTTTAAAAAGTCATCTAAACTTAAAAATGTTTCTATTTCTTTTGAAAATCTTTCTTTCCCCTTCTTCTTCCAAATTGCTAGCACAGGAGAATCAATTATCTGTCTATTTATACATTTTATCTCAGCATTTTAATCCCAATTGAGCTGATTCACAAGAGGGGCTTGCATGAATTCGCTCAGTTCTTTTTCTTCAGAATTTTAAAAATAATTTTGGTAGGTAGGTGTCTGTTTAAAACTGAATTGTCTTTCATAAGTTATGCTAAATTTACCTCTGAAATCTGAAGTTTCTCATTTGTTCACAGAAGTGCACTTTACTTAGCAAGGACAAGAGTTATTACTAATTCTGTACTGAAGTGCAAGCACATCAGAAACTCACAAGTGAAAAATCTTCAAGTGGCACAGAAGACTGGGAGCCACCTTTTTATAATATTTGTTCACTTTGGTCTTGGGAGAGTGAGAGAAATTTGTGATCAAAGCAATATTATTATTACTATAGTAAGGAGACTCAGAAATTCTACAGATACTGTTATCTGCTAATCAATCTTATTGAGGCTTTAGTACTGTTCAGAATAGAAGACCAGTTGAACATCATGTGCATGATACTGGTCTTTAGAAAGAGTGGAAGTGATCATTAGTAGGAAAAGGGCATATGGCAGCATGTTATTCGTAAAGCTGGCTTATGCTGAAAACTCAGTATGACTCTACACTCATTTTATTCCTTATCTTCTGGGGCTCCCTGAGTTGGCTGGTGATATTTCTCAAGAAGCTCAAGCTGTTATTTCCATTCTGCTTGTTGCAGCCTGAAAAACATTTGGAGTGCAAGCTTATAAGTAGTAGAAAGGAGACTATGGGTTGCTGGGCACAGATGGCATTGGTAATAAAGCAAAGCAGCTGTCAATATTGTCTCAGAATAAGTTATTAATGATTAGCACTCCAGTTTGATATGTTGACAAGACCAAGCTTGCAGTTTGGAGCATGTTAACTTGTCTGCCAAGACCAATATGGCTAAAAGCAGAGAAGAGGGGCTATCCTTTAAGGCTTTCAATTTGCTGACACTCATTGATTTTTTCAGTAGGAGCTGCAGTCATTTGTTGCAATACCTCATATAATGAGCTCAGAAGTGTTTGAAAAATGGTATGAGAAAGCACACAGTAGAATGGTGTCATTCAATTGGAACAAGCAACTCCTGAAGCATTTTGAACCTTGCCCTTCACTCATGCTAAGATCAGCATGCATTTGTAACTATTTTGTTTAAACAGATCAGACAAGAATGTTCTGTCATGTGATAATGGGCTCTGTCAATAGCTTTTCATTCTTTTGAAGTACCAAGTGTGGGCTCCTTCCAGAAGCAGGATATTGAACTAGGTGGACCACTGGTGAGGCATTGCTTAACTCATAACCTCATTTATTATTTGAATGATGATGGCTTTTTATTTACCTCCTTCTCACTCAACAATGCTATCTATATGCTACCCTGGAAATGTGTTTACTGCATAATATTTACTACAACTGGTCTTATTAACTCAAATTCTAAGCACCCTGAGTGGTACAAATATGATATTGTACTGGGCAAGGCTGCAGAGTGAATATCTCATAGGAGTGCTCTGTTGCATGCCTGTGATGAGCACCTGCCAGACTGTACTTAGTATTTAAATGAGAAAGTGACAGTGAGGTGACTGTATCATATGTCCATCAGAAAAACTGGGAAATAAATTAAAGTGAAAAAGGAAAACACAATCTTTCAAAAAAGGGAGAAAGACGTATTTTTAAAATTTTTCACCAGAGGGATTTAGTTGAGGTGCTTCACATATACGTGTCTTCTCCACTGAGTTAATCTTGAAGTAAGGTCTTTTGTTTCATATTTGAAACTCATATTTATTTCTTTATGGTTATTTAAGTATGTATGCAAGACTTTACAATATTATTTCCTTCTGAAAGGGAGATTTAGAAAATAAAACATTAAATCAAAATTTCTTGCAGTGTTAAATCAAATGGTGATGAAAAGTCCAATTATACTGTATCAGCTCATTTGCCTTTAAACAACCAACCTAGTAAAACTTAGAGGAAGCAGAAATTTTGTCTAGTAGGTTCTGCCTTCTCTAAAACACCCCAGAATTCTGTTCAGAAGTCTTTACATCATAGTGTTCTAGTTTTTCAATGAGAATGTCTGAGACCTCCTGGTCAAGATTTTCTGATTATTGAGATTTTAGTTGCACTTCTCCATTCTTTGACATTTCTTCAACTCTCAGAAATGGTTACCAGTCAACATTTATGGTTTAGAAAGCGCTTCACACTGATTCTGGTAAGACTGTTAGGTCCTGGAGAGCGTTCCCTTCTAGCAATTCAGCTGGCGAAGGTAGCTGCTAAAGAGCTGTTGTGAGTAGACCTAGACCTAGATGGGAGGGCCTGCCATTTCTTTCTCTTGTTTTAGCTGTTACTTTCATGCTGCCTCTGCCCATGACACACCAGAACTGTATAGCAACTATGACTGCCTAATCTTCCACCTCTGCAAATATGACCTGGATTAAACCTGCTGGGTGGTCACTGTGCTGTGTCTAACCCTGATGAGTCTCTTGATCACTGTCTCTTCTGAACTGAAATCACTGCTCTGCATCCTGCCTATTTGCTGGTTAGGACACTGCTTCATAGCCTGTTATCACATTTGGCTGCTGGCTCACCTTTCCTTGCAGAGCAGCTGGCCCTTGCTGCTCCCTGAAAACTCTTGGATACTGAAAGATGTCCAGGGCATCAATTTAGGAATGTTACGTTTAGCAAATATTGCCTTTGTTGTAGATGATAAACATGATACCCTGTCACTCTAATGTCAGGATGGAACAAGCTCAATTTTCCAGATCAGTAGGTACAGTATATCCTGCATCTGGAAATGGACCCAGGTAGTGGGCTTAAAACCACAATTTAAAACCATGGCATGGTAAAATAGTCATAGATTTTCATTCCTAGTCTTGTCTTCTGAGGGTGTTTTGTAGATTTCTGTTGCAGATCTAGGTTGAAAGGTCAGAGATCGAGAGGTGAGATGAGATGATTGATTTGTGAAGGATATTATCCTCTTTGTAAATGGGTATTTCTGACTTACTGATTGCTCTGAGAAAGTTTACTCTCATGTATAAGCAGTTAATCGATTTCATGCACAGAGCTTCTGTGATGGCATGTAATGCACTGAAGGAAGTGGGTTACATTCTGGATGTGCTATGAGATGGGGTCAAGGTGAACATACCCTGTGGTGGGTGTGAGAAATGCATTGTAGGATTTTGCATTTCTTGCCATGGCACTGTCAGACCTTATTTGGTGTGTGGGGGCGTACAGAAATTTGTTTCCAAGCATTTTGAAAAGGAAGAGCTTTATTTGAAGAGGAGCTCAGAGAATTTGAAAAAGAGATTTGTGTTATGACCTTCTCCCAGTATAGTTTATAGTTTGAGGATCGATTTCCTATCTATCTTCACAGATAGGACAATATAGGACTTACAGTATATCTGCCTGACAAGAAGCTTCTTCAAAGAAGTAATCTATTTGATAGAGCATGGGTTTGGTGGGTAGAGGTTATCTTTAGGTTGGTGTGTGCATTGTGTGCTTCTCTGGACAAGTGCACTCCTGTCCTCAGTATATTCTGTTCTATTATTCTCTGATTCTATTTACTTCCAACACAGCCCTGTCTATAGCGTTATTTCTTTTTGATTCTTAAACCTCTTGTATGGTCATTTCACAGTTGTTTTGAAGAAGATTGCACTATCTTCTTCCATGTAGAGAAAATAACTTTCACCCTACTTTGATTATTTATTCCTGAGAATATTAGCTCAAAGGTGGTCTGGTTGCTTAGAACAGACAGTTCCGTATACCTTAAAACTTTAAAAATGGACATTTTTTTTTTTTAGAAATAGGAAAGTGCAATTCAACAACAAAATATATACCTATGCAGATGACATAGAAAAGTATGGCAAAAAGGTGCTGAAATAAAAAACTCAGTGAGGTTGTTTCTCTGGGATGACAGTGTTTCTGATGATTTGGGGAAGACATATTTCAAGCTGATACCTTGTAACACATAGATGCAATGAAATTCAAGATGCTTTTGCTGAAACATTAGAATCAGAGAAATGCTCTTCAGTAAAAACACACATTTCCACTTAGAAACTTAGATGTTTGGATAAAAGTTAGATTAGCAAAAACTTTCTGAGTGCAGGGTGAATTTTTGTGGGCAACAGGAAAGATGAAATCATGTCCAAGCCTTATTGCTACTTGTGTCAGACCAAAAATTTCATTCATTCTGGTACTTATTGACTTCCTAAAATATCATTAGTTTTATACTGAGACTCAAACACATTATTGTGTTGGAGCTGTTCTACACTGTGGAAAAAAGTATAAAAAGAAGAGATGAACATCTTCAATATGATGTCTTAATAGTGAGGGAATTAACCAGAGTTAAACATGACAACATGAGGGAGGTCCATTCCAAATTAACTATTAAACACAACGTGAACAAATGGCTAAAATTGTATCTTTATCAACTCAGAGAATCTTAACTTTTCTTTCTGGAGAAAAAATTGAAGATCCTCATGACAATATGGAATTACAAGTTTACTTTAAAAATTCTTATGAAATTTTGTGATGGGGAAAATGGTGTATTTTCAATGGAGGCCAGACAGTGATGTGGACAGGATTTTTCTTGCTATAGTTGATGGAATAGCTGGGCCCTAATTCTTCCTAATTCCATATTCATACCATTAGCTGTTCTTTACTATTAATGAAGTTACAAATTTCAATATTGACCTTGATTGCACTCTTAATTATGTATTGTCTGTTGATGTAGCACTGAATCAAATTCTGAGAGTAGAATAAAATAATTTGGCAAATAAGGGAAAGACACTTAAAATTGGGAGATGCTAGACATGGAACATTATTCATACCAGTTGCAAATTCAGTGTGTTATGAGGCCACCTCTACAAGCTACCATGAGCTGAATTTTTTTCAGAACAAGTCTTCTGGATTTTTAAATTTGCTTTAGTTGTTCTGCTCTAGCTTTAGCAGTTCAGTATACACATGTATCTCCCATCTGATCATTAGGTTTATTTGTTAAGGTCAGGACATTCTATCTATCAATATGACTATAAAGAATTTGATATTTCCTTTTATCTTGTTCTGCACCATTCTCTTCCTGACTATATCCTTTTCTACATATGCATAAGAACTAAACATCACAGGAATTTCCTGCCAATATTGTCAGTTTTTGAATTCACTCGCTTTTCACATGCTCATGTATTTGCATAGCTTTCAGAAAATATCCTACAGACTGTTGTCATGAAGGTACTATGCAAAATCCATTACATGTAAAAGCTTTAGAAGAAAAGTAATGTTAAATTTGCTAATGTAAATCTTTGATCCAGAAGTATGTAAGCATTTATTCAGTCTGGGAATAAGATCTCCTGTAGCTTTTCAGATGAATTAGTTAATCAGCAGTTCAGTAAGGCCCAGCTTAACCTCATGCACGTGTGAGTAACCCCAAATACAAATATTTATCAAACTGCTATGGTACTTTTCTGATTTGTAGCTATAACAAATACTGAAACACTCACAGAAAACTACTCAGCCCAATTTAAGGAGCTTGAAAGATCTGCAGTTATTGACTACACAAAGTTTTTTTGACAGATTTGATAAAGCTGTGACTTTATAGTCACTGCTTTCTGTTTGCAAGAGGAGGTTTTGGTATAAAACACTAATTTCCATATATTTTTTAGATTTATCTGTGGAGAGGCCCAACTACCTAATGATACAAAAGGCAGAATAAAGAAATATATTTAACTGTTGAAATAAATTGAGGAAAGAAGTCCACATCTAAATGTCTCATTGACATCAATGTTACACTGCCCACATCAGTGTCTCATTGAGGCAGCCATGTACAAAATGAAGACAAACCACATGCTGGAGTCTTAGTCAAGGAAGAGTCGTCAGTGGCAGAGAAGGTGGACAACACAGGTTTCTTAAGCTTGGGTCACTGGCAAAGATTTATTTTGTACTGCGCAGTTTATAAATGATGTTTGCTAATTGTGCAAGATATTGTCTTGTTAATAACTGCTGAAGATGTTCTGCTTGGATCAGAAATGGCAGAGGCCTCAGCAGTTACCATTATCTTAAAATACAATTTTTCCTGGTTTCCTATAAATGCATAGCGTATTCCTGGCTGTTTCTATTCTCAAAGGGCATGGGATCATTGAAACATGAGCCCATGTGGACGATGACTGTTGCTCCTCCAGCCTCATCAACACTGCACAGAGCAGTCCTACACACTCTGTATTGAGAGGAGATGCTCCAGATGACCAGCTAATACCCTTGCTGCAGTCACCCTTATGCTCAGACTGTGACTGCCTTCAAATACAGGAAAAGACAGTGATTCAGCAAGTAGATGGACTATGTGAGAAGTTTCATATTGCTCCCCAGAGGATTCAGTAACAGAATGAGGAATGACTGAGTAGTATTGACCTACCTTGTATGAATGGCCTAATTTCCACTTATTTTTCCCCTCAGGAACCAACAGATGCAGTAACAAAAAGTACCATAACAAAGGAAACAGATAGGCTGTTGAGCCTGTTGGTCTTTCTTGATACCATAGTCCCTATTCTTTGAGTTAATTCTTTAGGAGGAAAACACCGTTGTGATAATGTTCTGAAACCAGATCTCATAATCTGTTGTAAAAAATTATTTTCCTGAGCCTTTGTGACAGCAGTAAATATTAATTTTAGTTTGCTTGATTCTGATGCACATACAGTTTTATATTTTATTTGATTATTTACATGGTTATAGCACGAATCAGTGTGTCATATTAATAGATTCTTATAAATAATTTATAGAAGGATTACATAGAGTGAAAAAATCACAGTGATTTTACCTTCAACTTCATAAAGTTCATGCAATTGCCAGGAGATAAGACAACATAAGGTATGCCATACCTGGTGGATTCTACTAGTATGTATTTATCTTTACAATACTCCTGTAAATTAATTCAATATTTCTGTACATATTTTAGAGAACAGTAAAAGGGAAAATCAGGTAAAGTGAGCACTGAAGTCAATAGACAAGCCATGGTCATTGGCTTTCCACATTACGCCTTTAACTTTCTTATGCAACTAGGCAAATTCGTTTCTCATCAGGTTCAGAACAGTTTAGTTACTGAATAAGTGAAACATTTTATTATTTTTAATTGAATTATGGTCTAATTAATGTAACCTAGAGTTTATTTGATATCAAGATAAATTGTCTACTATAACATCACAGTTGATTTTAAGATGACTAGTACCTGCGGGTTTATTAAAGTAATCCTCTTTTTTTTTTTCACCTGACTTTCTTTCAAGTCCATAGAAACTTGGTTTCTCCAGGGACATGAGTCCTTTAGCTGGGAGGCAGATTACATTTGTTCTTTATACTAATTTTTGAGAGCTTACTTTATTAGTTAGGTTTTCTGCAAGATCACTGTTAATTATCTCTGGAGGTAATGATTTGGCAAAGGCTAATAACTTGCCTCATATAGGAAAATTTGTCTACCATGATCTTGCAAGATAGTTACGAATAAATCTTACATTGATATGTGGCTTACATTAAAAAAAATAACTAGAGGAATTTATAGAGAGTATTAAAAAATGTAAACAAGAAAGAAAAAGATCCAAAGAAATCCAAATAAACCTAAAAACCTATTTACTTTTCATGAGGTACATGGCTCTCAGAATTTCATTTGCTACACATGAACATAACCACTTCTCAATTCTTCCTGATATGTTCTAGTTTCCAGTATTTCAGGGAAAGTCCACAATAAAGAAAACAAAGCTTTATTATAATGATAAAAGAAATCCCCTCACCCTTTCTGATGGTAAACCTTCGGTTTTTCAACAAAATTTCATTTTCATCTGATCTATTTAAGACTCTATTTACTTTATCAAGCCAGGTATTTGAAACTTATCAGCATATCTGAGCACCAAATGGAGTACTGCATTTTTGGTTTCAGGAGGATGACCAGAAAGTGCATATTTTACATGATGAAATGAGAGTCACCCGGCTTTCCTTTCCCTCATTTTCTGCTGTAAATATCCTAATTCTTCTTTTCCATATTGATTTGTTGCCTATATTCTCTCTCCCTTTGACATGCTGAAGGAGAAAATAAAACAAGCAGGCAGAAAAAGCCAAGAAGGTTCAGTATGTTCCTTTCAACTTGTGCTTCATACACAATTCTTGATGACCATTTTACATGTATTATCCAACACCAAAGATAGCCAGATGTTAAATCGCTATTTAAACAGACATTCTAAATGGAAATGAGTTGCAAGTCATTTAAACGTGCTCACTGCATGCAGATTCCACTCTCTCTGTAATAAGGATGGAGAAGGAGCCTGAAAACAAAACCTATAAATGTTAATTCTTCCGTATACTTGAATGCAAATCCAGTACAAAGATACATTATCTCGTGTCCATCTCTCTCACAATTAGTAAAACAGGGGTATTTCCTTGCAATGTGTGTCCACTCTTTGTTTCTGAAGTCATGGCCTTCCTTTCCTTAAAATGTTAGTTCCATAGCCCAGTAACAGTGGGTTTGTACACTCTTCCTGTCTCATTTAGTTTTCCTTTGATTAATTTAATTTTTTATATCTAGACTATAAATGAGTCCTTATCCCAATACATTTAGTGTTTATTATTGGTGATCATGTACTGTCTCTCATCAAATTCAGTTGCCATATGGCTGACAACTCTATGACCAGTACCTGTTACCCTTTCCATCATGGCCATATGGACCTCTCTTCCACTGGCAGGTTAACATTCAGTTCCTTCTGTTCTTAGTGTGCTTACTGTCTGACACTCCCCTGACCCAAGGGATGCTTTTTTCTTGAAGATGGGATCCTGAAATAGAACCATCCCCTGAAAACATGCTCTGCGTGTCTGAACACAATCTTCTGTCACTATTATTGCCCCTTTTGTGCCTGCTTTTAAAAAATATTCTAATAGACAAGCTTGCCAGCACGGATGTTACAGGCATCCTCCTAGGAACAAACACATGCCGTGTGTTTGCTGCAGCCTATCAAATCTGAACAGCACAGCTGGAATTTCAAACAGCAAATCCTTACAGATTAGTTGTGGATGAGCCACTAAATTTAACTGGAAAATAAGTTTGAATAGCAAATTAATTCTACAAAATCATGATCTGCTTGTCAAATCAGAAATAGGGAAAAAAGGAGAACTTGTCAGCATATTCTTTGGAGCATTTTTGCCTGTAACTGACTTATAGTAAAGCAGTTCCAAGAATCCTAACACTGATACTAGTTCATTCATAATATCATTATCTTTAAATCAGTTTCCCTCTATCTTTAGTTTTCATCTTTTCCTAGGTTCCCTTTGTTCTTTCAGGTCTTTGTGTTAGTAAGCAGTCCAGGGCTAAATTCTGTATCCTTAATGCAATTTCACTGAAACAGCAGAGAAAGAAGCTAATAACTCCTTGTTCTATAATGCAAAGTTTCTGCATATATTTCCTACATTTCTGTCCATTTCAGCTGCAGGCTGTATTTAGTGGCAGCAAATAAAGACAGAGTCTGCTATCAGAAAATATATCTCCAAATCATTACAGGGTCATTTTCACCTCTTCAGTGAAATTTATTGCAGCTTGCCACCTTCAGAATGTAGCTTAGGAACTATTTTGAAGACTCTCATTCTCTCATTACTCAGTGGTATAATGAGAAGTTTTCTAAGCCAGACAGAGACCAGGAAAAAGGTTTGAACAAACAGACCAGGAATTTTCAATGCTCTTGAATGTATCTGATCTAAGCTGCCTTTGCTTAGGATATTTTCTAAAGGCACAAATGGAGAAAATACGTACGTTTAAATGCAAGTCCATCACCATTGCTGGTTTTCTTTGATCAAAGAGTTGTGAGTTTTCTAAATCCTTGTTAGATAGAAAGACAAATTTGAGTCCAAGTGATACGAATTGATTTTCTGATGCAGGAGAAATTGAACTAAACATGTTGGGGCAAAAAATGACTATTGTGTTAGTATCAAACAGATAGTCATGGAATTTTTGCATATAAGAGAAAAAAATGAAGTAAGCTGTAAAAATTATTAACTATTAACCTAGAACTCCTGCTCCTATCAAAAAAACAGGTACAGATTAGGAGGTAAGAACAGAAGGAGAACAAGGTTAAAAGGACTGTACTATAATCCAGATCTAGAAAAGATTATGCTGTACTCCTTTCAGTGCATAGCATTATTCACAGGTGGATATACTTGGAATAGTATGGAATTCACACTCTTTGTAAAAGGCACAGAAAAACCTGAAGATTTTCAAGTGGCTTTTTCAAAAGTTTTATTTTCCTTGTTATACTCTGGAATGCCGGCGGCTGTGGCCGAGTGGGTAAAAGCCGCCGCCCCTGGATCCGTGCTCCTTCTCGGAAGGACGCCGGTTCGAGCCCTGCGGGTCTCGCTCTGCCAACTTCGTCCGGGCTTGCCCCGGCCAAGGCTTAGAGTGTCCCAGGGCTAAAGGGGGTGGGGCCAGTTCCGCGCACGCTGAGCTCCACGTAATAAATCCATTCGCGCAGGCATAAAAAGCATCAACGTTCGCGACGGCTAGCCACACCCATACTCTGGAATAAAATCAATTTTCTAGCAAATTAGGGTAACTTTGACAGATCTAGACAAAGATCTCTTTCTTTCTTAGGAAATACAGTATTTTTTAACTTTTCAGTTGAAATGCTAACAACTCCTAACTAAACCCACTGAAAATACTGCATTAAAATAAATCAGTGAGTGCACATAAAAGCCTACTAATTATTGCTGAAGACTCTTCCCAAGATCTGTCAGAAAAAGGATCTCATGGAATCTTTTAACAGTTTAAGTGATTGCAGAACAGTCATAAATTTTGTAAAATGCAGCTTTTCTCTACTGCCTTCCCTACCAAAATCCATCAGATAGAGTGAATAAATCTGCATCAGTTATGTGGCATAATTAATCAATACAGTATAGGGAACAGTGGTGCAGTGCTGATTAATTTGTATTTTAGGTGCATACATTTCTTACTTGCAGCTCACCTGAGAAATACATTAATCAATTTGTCTGTACAGACAGGACTGATTTTAAATAAGGATATCATAGCTATTTCTGTTCCTTATCCAATTTACTAAATTTAGTGTTGCCATCCTTATAACATCTGTTTGTTATCCACTATTTTGTATTTAATATTTTAATTTGTGTTTAGTGTTTTAGTGTAAAATTTATGTTTTCAGATACCAATACGCAGAATAAGATTAAGTCATCAAAATGATATTTAAAATCCTACAATTAAGCACAGTCTTGCAATCTTGAAAACCTCATTCAACTGTCATTTGATTTCACAAGTCTCTGAACTCTCTAAGTATTCTGCTTCTGAATTACTGAGACATATGATATTGCTTTTTTCATGCAAAAAAAGTGCATTGGTCATAAGTGAAATAAACAGATTGAAACTAAGTCTTCAGGCTTCAAGAGGTAGGTATCACTTCAGTGTTTGATTTTGATGGATGTTCTTAGGCATGCTTATGTAAACAGAGAGAACAGGAATTCTCAGAGATACAGTTTTCATGTCAAATGAAAGAAGAACTGATCTTTGAATGGTTGCCCTGTCTGGTTGTGTTTGACCACATTGAGCATCCAAGGCCCCAGATGTAATGTTTAAAGGGAGACAGGTACTTAAAATGAAGTTCTGGATTTTCAAGGGAAACCATAATCCTATAAAAGGAAAAACTGTAATGACTTTAACACCACTATCCCTATCTTGCATATGTCAGAAGAATGATCAAATACAGGTTTTCAGAAAAGCAAAGATAAATACCTGAACTAATAGCCACTATCTCCTAGAATCAAATGTACAGGGCAAATATAGGAGTCTCATCCTCAAGTTTTGTCAGACTTCCCTTTAATTTTTGTATCCCAAGTTATTCAACCACCTAGGTGGTTATCTAAATGCTGCTCACAGTTGTTATGTCCAGTTTTAGTTTAGATTTTTAAGTGTTTCATCACTAGTGCTTCCAAATTCTAGGAAAAGTTGTATGATTATGAAAAAGGAAGAGAGAGGTAGGGAGCTTTCCTGTGTAGCCACACAACTTTATTTTTACATACACTGCAAGTCTAGAACATGGTAAAAAATAGCTAATTATCACTTTCGATTCTGTCCTGGTTCCATATCCCTTTCAGTTCCTTTTAAGAGAAGTAATCAGCTGATGCTTGTGCTCCTCAGTGATTGCTGTATTTCAAAGTGAAATGTACAACAGGTAGTGTGAGGATGAAGTGAAGACAGTCAAAATGTCAAACAACAACTTCAAAGCTTCTAGTACCATCAAAGCATCACAGTGCTTTAGCTTTTCATAACTTTAGAAGACTAAATAATATCATACCAATTTACTTTCACTGCTGCAAAAGGATAAAATTAGCCAAAGATGAAGCCTAGATGATTTGGAACTTTGATTCCGATAAGCACCTAAAAATCTGAATCTTTTTGAGATGGCATAATTGAAAACAAAACTGTTTTAGAAGTTACCAGAGCAACACAGCTTAGGAACTGACACAGCTCTGCTTCCACGTGTAGTGACCAGGGGAAAAAAAAAGGTGGCATATGAAATGAAAAAGTGCTTCTCAGTAGTCCAACAGGTTCTTCCAAGAGTCTTTACTATAGCTTTCCTTTAGCTACTGTCTGTGAACTGAGACATCAGACTCTTTAATGCCACCAAAAGACAGAATCAGATGCAAGCCTCTAGATTGCTCCACACAGAATCATAGAATAGTTTGGGCTGGAAGGAACCTTTTAAAGTTCATCTAGTTCAACATCCCTGCGCTTAACAGAGATGTCTTCAACTAGACCAGGTTGCCCAGAGCCTTGTCCAAGATGATCTTGAATCTTGCCAGGGCTGGGGGACCTACCAGCTTTCTGGACAACCTGTGCCAGTGTTTCACAACACTTATCATAAAAAAGTACTTCCTTATATCTAGTCTGTGTCTACCTTCTTAAAAGTTTTAAACCGTTACACCTTGTCCTTTCACAACAGATCCTTCTAAAATGGGTGTCCCTGTCTTCTGTATAGGACCCCTTTAAGTACTTGAAGGCTGCTATAAGGTTTCCCTGGAGCCTTCTCTTCTCCAGGCTGAACAACCCTAACTCTCTGAGTCTTTCCTCATAGGAGAGAAAAGCCCTCTGCTAATTTTTGTGCCCCTCCTCTGGACCTGCTCCAACAGGTTCATGTCTTTCCTGTGCTGAGGATGCCAGAGCTGGATACGGTGAAATGATCTTAATCTGGTCCTCAGGGAGACAACAGACTTCCCTAAGAGGAAGATCTGTCTGGCACATGGAACAGAGGAATAGCGAGGAAGCAATCGCATAGTTTCTCAGGGCTACAAAAATGTAGTAAGAGGCAAAAAAAGAGTCACTTAGCTTGAGTCACACAAGGCAACACTCAGTATCTGACACTGACATAAAAATGGCAGTGCGCTGAAGAAAGAAAAGATACTCCTATCTATGCTCTCTCTCTCCCTGTGGGAAAGCACATATCACCAAGATGAATGGTTAAAATATTTTCTTGAGGTGGTTTGAAGTCTTCAGATGTCTATCTTCTGCCCTGTACCCCTAAGAATGGAGACATTCTTAGAAGAGAAATTCATTGAGACTGAGCAGGTGGAAACTGTCTGTTCTGTTCCTTTGTTTCCAAAAATGGATATTAAAAAATTCAAATACCTCATTTGGGATTTTCAGATGAAAAGGTTTCCATTTTACTTTTTAAATGCTTATTTCACTGATAAATGTCAATTTTAATTATAGTAAAGTACTAAAAAATGATAACTTGCAATTACCAAACTGAAATATTTTGGAAGAGAAAATATTTTGTAATCTCAGCATTTTTACTGCAATCCCTCTTCCTACTAACTTCTAATTTTATGAAAGAGTAATTACTCTCATCAATGCAGAAAATATATTTAGCCTAACTTACACATAAGTTCATTTTCCATCACTATTCTACAGCCTGACTATGTCTTCCATCCAAAATTGCCACTTGCAGTAAGATGTCAAATGCAGCCTGGGGCTGTCTCTTGCACACAGTGAAGCCAGGAGTAAGGTTCTTCCCTGACATGAGGCAACATAAGTGAGTGCCAATGAATATATCCCTCCATGAATGTGATGCATTAGTCATGTCTTTTCTATCCAGGTTTATTCTCTCATTACTCTACTGTCATTTCTTTTGAGCAGGACCTCTAGAAATACAAACAGTACTCTTGCATACAGGTCTTTATCTCCTCTTTCTCCAGTAATACCAAACAATTCATATGCTTGACATGAATTGTCAAATTTAGATTGAAAAATGGCCTTCCTCCTATTTTCTCTATTCTCCCATTCTCCTTAACCTCAGGATTGCCATCTTAGATCCTTGTGTACTGGACAGCTTTACAAAACACGAGAAAGAAAGCAGAGGGGAAAAGAGAGAAGATTTTGAAGACTTGCTTACACCCTTTCCCTTCCTCCCATGCCTTTCTTGAATTTGAATTTTAATAACAGTCACAGAGCTTTAATCCAACAATTCTTTCACTGATCTCCTATTATCTAGCATGCCAAAAAGATATATATGTGCTGGAAAGTGCCAGCCACCTAACTTCCCCTTTGGTCATGGAATCCCAGCTTTCCTTGTAGTAAATTACCACTTTTCAGAGAGAATAATTTTGCAAATAGCCTTCAGAAATTAGTTTGTATCAGCTGTCACAAACTGTTTTGTGTCCCCAGAGACATCTTCCCAAGCCCATTAGCTGGCCAGAGGAGAGACGGTGCTGGTCGGAGGAGAGGTTTGGTGTTTTTTCTTGCTAGCATAATGATAAAGAAAGCAAAGCCTGAGGGAAGTTAGAGCTAAGCACAGCCAAAAGCCTAATTCCTGTTGCTACAGAAAGTGTAATTATGAATGTGTACTTAAAATAGTGTCTGAATGGTTCCTGAATCCAGTGGAAGACTGATTTGCTATCTAAGTCACAAGTTCTGATCTTTACAAGACAGTCATTTGCTGAATACTGTTACTGCAGAGTGGCTGTCAGAAATCATTTGATGGCCAGTCTATCTCCTAATAGACAGGCATGTGTGAAATCATGGACTCATTCCCATAAATATCCCAGCCTTAGCAGGGGAGCTTGGAATTGGCAGGGCCATGTCTAAACTTGGAAATGGGTCCCTAGAAAGCTGTAGAATAATAGTGATAAAGTGGATTAGAATTTACACAAGTCCTGCTCTGCCCCCAATCTCTTGATTCACTGAGAGCTTAAATGCTAGAGAAGTGACTAGGCTTGACAAACTGGAATCTTGCTCATTTCTATCAGCCTTTCCCTGCAGGAGACAAAATTCCCGCTTCCAAAATTAGATTTTAAGAGCTTATTAGAAATGCAGCAAAACTGATAATTAGACTGAGTAGCTCCACTGCTGTCATTCATTTCCTACTAATCAGAGGTTAGGGTATGATGAGGGATGTTTATGCTATACAACTCCGGATTTCCTATGACTATGTTATAGTATTAGGCAAAATAAAGTGCCTTGCTGTTTCTTTGTCCTCTTTGGACTTGTCCCAGGATGCCCTTGTAACTAAAAAGACAGGCTTTCTGACTGTGAATTATTTCTGTGAATACTTGAGTATGTACAATCATGTTCACTGGGACCATGCTGTCTATTCAGCTAATCAGTGCAAGCACATATAGCTCATTTAATAGTTTGCACTCAGCCCCTCTGAATCTGAAAGCTTTGTAAGACTACAAGCTTTCAAACCTACACCATTTTTACTCTGGATATCCTAACACTGGTGAAGGGTGATCTTTCCAATACCTCCCTCACAGGAAATTTTTGCTGTTTGTTCTTAACTGAATGTTTATTCCATATGGAAGGGCAGAGTTAAAATGTTTGAACATGCAATTATACTGCTCTTTAGTCTTGCCAATCAGGCTGCTTTCCAGATGCTGGCACAGCAGAAGTATAAATTTTTCTCTCAGAATCACTGTGGGTAATTTGATGCAACTTGGACGAGGGGGAATTTTCTACAACTTGACTCAAAGATTACATCCCTTGGAGGAGAGAGTGAAGGAAGCAAGTTTAGCATATTGAGAATTGGGAACATTTGGGCACACATCAGATAAGTCTGACTCTCTTCTGCATGCTCAGCTTTGAAATCCCGGTTATGAAACACTGTATATTTCTGTCAGTAAGGCTTGTAATTCTCAGTGACAAATGGGATAAGATAGTTGCCGCAGTAACACTCAAACTACAAAGCATCCTTCGTACTCCTCACAAATGCCTATAACCCTTAGAGGAAAGTCGTTTCCCTTTAGACCTTTTCAAAACTCCAGTCTCTGCTCCAACAAAATATTTCACACAAATAGGTCTTTCTTTCCTAGCAAAGCCCTCTTAAAATCAATAAGGCTTTAGAACATTGCTTTGCTATCTTGCTGCAAAGGAGGACTCCATTGATTTCAGTGTAACATCTAATTGGGAAACAATGTACTATATATTCTTAAAATGAAGTACTTGTACCTGACAGTACACAGACAAACTTTTGGGATGGCAGAGCTCCAGTCAGCACAGAATTTAAAGTCTTAATTTGAGCTATACAGGAATCAAGTAGAATTTATAAAAGCTTTGAACAGTTATACATACATTAAAAGGGAAAATTAGTTTACACTAATAATAGTATGATGACTAGACTCTGAGCAGGCCTGTTCTATTGGACTGAAATGGACTATCTGAAGAATTGGTAGCAGTGTACTTGGAGAGACAACATCCTTTAACTATAATTTATCTAGATTTTTTTGATTCATTGAAATAGCTAACCAGTTCTAATGAAACACTGCTGCAGTTCTGAAGGTTTCATTATGGAGTTTTTCTTTTATAGCTTTATAGAACTGACAAAGATGTTACGAAGTATAGTTAACAAATTGCAGAACATCTATTCCCTGCTATATACCCACATCCCATATACATTTATAACTCTTTGTAAATGTACTTTCTGCCATTATATACTCTAATTCAAAAACACACCTAGAAAAAAAACCAAATAACTGTCTTAACATCTTCTTCATAGCCACTGTCTGTAACTACCTTAATAACATGTCAGTTTGTTTTTGTTTAATAGACTAGATGGGGCTCAGAGGAGATGCTTTAAAAAAAGGTCAGGTGTAATTGAAAGGTACTAGGGATTAGCAGGTGTGTCTGTTCAGCTTCTTTTGAAAGCTAAAATAGGGCCTTTTTATGTTAAGAAAATACAGAAGTAGTATTAAGCAGTATGTTTTCAGCAAAGGTTAAGATCTGTGAGAGAGGTAGTGGAGGTCTGGGAAACAGATTGTAAATAAACAAGATACTCTTGGGAAATGTATAGTTGCAGAAGAATTAACTTGAAAATTGAGGGAGTCTTTCAGTCCTGTGCTAACTTAGTTCAACAGTGTTGCAATGCTCTCAGAGTGGAATTAATAGGGTGGTGATTCAGGTATACTAGGTTTAAACTGCAGAGGTCTTAAGAACTATATGCAATTTTTTAAAAAATATAGAATCAAACATTCTGAAATTCAGCATGCTGCAATATCACTGCAGGATTGAGCACAGCAAGAGAGTTTAAGCATGAAGTACCTTTCTTCTGTCACTAATTCTAAGTGTCACTCTATAAATGACATGTATAACCTAGAAGTGTTGTGGACAGATGCCTGGTCTGAGAGCCTGGATCCTTTGCCTGGTCTCAAAGAAGGTTATGCACTTCACAGCACAGTCTGGGTGATAGATCATAGTCCAGCGGGAGTAAGGAGGGAACACTAAATATAAGGGTGTGTCTGAAAGGTGAGGCATGGTTATCTGGGTTTCTGCTTCATAATTCTAACCTGAAAAGAGGAGCCTACTGTGCTCCTCTTCTCAAAAATAAAACAGTTTTAATTTCTTGAGCTTGTGTTTTATTTAGTGGAGGGATGTGGGGATATAGGCTACTCCGGGAGGCAGCAATGTGGGAAGACACAGCAGGTGCTTCTGACTGTTGAGAGGAGATGACATGATTTTCTGGTCAGAAAGGGTGGGATGGTGACATTTTCTAGCTTCACAGTTAGAGACCTAGTCTTGTGAAATACAGCCACTGAGTTAAATGTGGAAACAGTACTTTATTTTGCTATGTGGGTGTGCAGTGCCTTCATTTATTTGGCTGAACACGACTGTTAAAAATAATAAACAGGGACTGAGAGTAGCCCTTCAGTCCTGACAGTGTGCAAGATTAGAGACTGCTTTTAATTTCTCTTAGCCTGAGTTTTGCATTTGGGGTTTTTAAGGCCATTTCAGGGGTTACCAAGGCTTGCAGCATTAACAGAAACATCATTTTTGGATGTGTGTTGCCCCTGGGTAGCTGCCTGCTTTGGTGACTTTTTGTTATCTTCACTTTGTCTGTGCTACTTGTTCAGATGTCAGGCTCTGCCTATGGATCTGTCTCTAGGTATGTCTAGCACAATGGAAATGGAGACCTAATCTGGGCTGTGATCTGTCTCTGTTACAATTAATAGATATCATGATCACTCAGCATTCATATTATGCAATATAACTAGCTTGAGTGTCTTCCCTTTCCTGAATGAAGCATCCATTTCTCTTCTGCTTTCCTGCGCATCACAGCATGTTGCCTGCATTCGTATGTGTGGAATGCATGTACAGGATAATATTTTCCTCTCTGGATGCTGCTTCTCTGTTTATTCAAGAGGGGGACACATAAACTGAGCCATTAGTGGAAGAAATAGAGTCTAAGCACACAGCAGCAACCATTTTTTAATGAGTCTATTTGTACTGGGCCAGTGGGTAGCCCTGACATTGAGTCAAACCTGAGTGGATCTGGCAGGCAGCCAGCATTCTGCTGAGAAGAAGCTAAATTATGCATCTTATTTAGTACATTTATTAAAAGGTCTTCTAAAATTTCCAGGCAAAAGTCCCAGAAAAAATGCTACTATCATTTAAGAGGCTTGCAGTCCTGAGCTACGTTTAATACATTACAATTCCCTCATAATAGCTTTCTGGAGTTTCCTAAGTTTCATCTCTTAATGGTGTTTCATAAATTGTTATGGTAGAGAGGTATTAAAGGGAAGGAATTCTCCCTGAGGTGGAGGTGTGGAGGAAGATATTAGTGCCTGTGAAACTGACATGGATTGTGCTGCCTCCCCGGCCAGGCCTGGGTTCAGTCATCAGATCAACATAGAATTTCAGGCTGGGGGTGCCCAGCTCTGCCTTGATTTGGAGCAAAGGCTGGCATTGCAGCCATGGCTGTTCTGCAGAAAGGCAGCTGCCGCTTGGGTCAAATAGTTCAGTGACTTCTATTAATAAACCTCACACACACATGCTGATTGATCTCTGGAAAACAGGATGGGATTATACATGCTCGTTTTGAAACTCTCCTCCCCTCCTGCTCCCCCCCCTTCCCCCTCTCTTTTTTTTTTAACCTTCTTGGCTTTGAGTTGATTAAAAAAAAAAACCCAAAACCCACCTCCTGGCTACCAGCTTACTTCTCTGTAAGCTTTCTAGCACTGTTTTGTAAGTATGGAGTTTCTGCCTAGGGAGCAAGCTTTTTTCCAAGCCTAGCCCTAACACAATCAACTGAGATGTTTTAATAGGACATCAGGCGGCTGTACTACAGAAATCTTTTTCTGACTGTAACTACAGCTACTAGGGTCCTGTTACACTGTGCTGAACCTTTTTTACAGTATAAAACCATCACATCTGAGGATCTCAGCTTGTGACTAGAGTTTAGGCATACATTGTTCTCACCAACTCTTCCTCTTTCATTATTCCTTATGGCCATATTTTGCTTCTCAGCAACTGTGTGCCTTCCTAAGCAGGCAAGCAGTTCCCACAGATGTTACTGGCTGGCCTTTCATCGCAGGAACTGCTCTATGGATCTTTGACTGAGCAACACTCAGTAAATCTGGATCCTGACAGGGTCTGAATATAAGTCCCGATCTGAATTTTCAGCCCTTTTAAATAAAACTTCTTATAACCAACTTGCCACCTCTAATTTTTACTTTATCCAAATGATCTCTCTAGAAGGGCATATTAAGGTAATGTTCCCTTGAGATGGAAAGAAATCAGCAGATAGCATTTTAAAAATTGTCTCAAAATTCAGAAATAATCCAAAGGTAGTAGAAACCACTCCAGGAAAGTTCTCTCTCTCTGGGTAATTGTTAAAAAGTGGGATAAAAGTATGGCATCACCCTTTGGAGTGTCAAGAATCTGTAGGCAGCAGCATATTACTGCTCATCAAATCATCAGTCTTCTTACATAAAGGCTGGTACAAGTAGCCTGGAGAAAAATTGACCTTTTGTAGTAGTATACATGGAACATACAGGCTTCATGTCTCAGATTCCTATTTAACTTTCTTCCTAATGTGTAATGTTCAAGTTTGCTTACCTTTTTTTTTTTTTNNNTTTTTTTTTTTAGTATTCAATGTTCTGTTCAGATGATAAGAGTTTAAAGCATAGGGATATAGACAGCAAGGGAGAGAATCAACTTTTAGCACTTTATCATTACCACTCCAGCTATTGTAGGTTGGTCTGATTAGACTGCCAGTTGTAGCAGCTGCATAATAGTTGAGGTTGAGTACCACATATTATTTAAAGGTCAATTCCTTTAAAAGATACATGTTTTCAGTTGTCACACTTAACAGTGTGGCCTGAACTGTTCCCATGCTAAATGTCAGCTTAATGCAGATAGTTTTTGAATATGCAGTCCTAAATGGCTCTGTGTTTTTGAGAATGACAATAGGGAAAATGAAGTTTAGTTGTTTTAAATGCCATTCTGCTTTGAAAAAGAAGTTGATGTTTGGCTTAATGAGAAAATCTTTGGAAACATGTTTACAGATCTTCTACAGATTCTGCATAGAAATTTGTAGCTAAATCCTGTATCTGCACTGAGAATACCTCTGTGAGAGATGATCAGAACCTCAGCTATCACTGTAATTTTGAAATGCTACACTCAATGTCATCTCTAGATGCAAACACTTGAAGAAGTCTGGCAGTCAATGAGTAACTGGAAAGTGAGGCAAATAAAGTTATCCATACAATTAATTTCCTTTGGTTAGATACATTTTAGTACCAGAGATCATAAACACTTTTTTTTAGTAGGGAGGTTTTTGTCTAATTTAGAACAAAACTGTGTATACTAGAAGCTTTCTTTGTAAAATCTGGAAGATACTGGGAGTGGTGGGCAAATGACAGAGGAGACAGCAGGACAAAAAGGTATAGTTTCATTTTTATGGCAGCTAAATTCTGAGGAATCTGAGGAAGTGGTCCTCTTGATTCAAAGCAAGTTACTTACATTTGATTAATGAAAATTTGGTTTATTTAACTTTCAGACTGCCTTGATTGAAGACTCAGTAATTTCACAGAAGAGTTGTTGAATGATAGCTTGCAAGGAAAGACTGTGGAAATTGTACTAGAATATTCACAACTGAATATTGAATAAGCACTGAATGAGGACTCTAGCAAATCAGAGGCAAGAGCCATGAAATGCATTAGACACCTGGATGCCACTTACTGTCCATGCTCACCTTTTAGTTAGTAACTTCATCAGCCACAGGACTATCCTAAACACAGGAATTTAGGGTACACTTTATATCCCAGTCTGTCTTTCTTGTGCTACCTCTTTAAATGTTGAACTTGTTTATTCATTCACAAGTGGGGCTCCGTAGTTAATTAGGCAGTTCTTAATTTTGGGAACCCAGTTCAGTGATTCAGTCTGAATTATTATGGGTAGTACTCTCACTGCTTAGTTTTAGTGATTATAAAAGTACACTTATAAGTGTCAGGATGCTTTTAATTCTTGCCTAATTTAGGTTCTGTGGAGGCTAAATATAACTTTTAATAATTTAAAAAAAAAAAAAAGACAAGACATACGTATAAATATCACCTAAAAGAAAGTTAATGGGTGTATGAACTAAGGACTAGTAAGTTTCAGTGGGAATATTATTTTTTGTTTTCACGGCTCCATCTTGATTGTTCATAAAAGCAAGCAGGGAAGATGCTAAATCAAGCACTTTCTTATTGGCTTTCTCAGGTGTACCACTTGCTGTGTGCACCACCATGGTTGTGACTGTGATGTTACAGGGTGACAGTGTCCTTTTAGGTCTGGGCAATTTTTGTCTTAGTAGGTGTTAAAAGGTGTTTAGAGATTATTTAATTTATAAATAAACCAAAAAATCCCAATATTCTCCAGCAAACATTACAATCTATCAGTTAACGAGTTCTAGGAGAATTGCTGTGTGTGTATGTGCTGCTGTTTATGACAGTATTGATGTAACTTACCCCAAACCCTTAATTATGATTTAATTTATTTTTTTCCACAGGAATCATGTAAGTTATTAGCATGATACTTGAAATCTACATATAACTTTTTTCCCGAGCCTTGTCTGACTTTTATCTGATTCCACACTATGTAGACTAGACCGAAGATCCAGACAAAGTGGTGGATAACGAAAAGGCAGCTAAATACCAATTTCACAAGTTATGTGGGACAGGATATAAATCACAGGATGCAGCTATTCAGGTTCCATATTGACACGCAGGAATACTCTTTATTGCTTCTTATGGTTCTAAGGCTATTGTGGACTGCATTGTTTGTATTCTGAGCATTTTTTTTTTCTGTCACATGTTATGTGAGTCAAAAGGACATTTCAAGTATTAAAGATGGAATCTTTGTGACAGCACAATCATCCACCTTCTCCACCGTTCTGCAGAATAGCTGTGCCATGCATTAAATAAATGACTAGATCTTTGTAATGCCAATGTAACTTTATGGGTGAGGATTATTTGTATTTATAGCATCCATAAAGCAATTTATAGTCCTTCTGCTGCCTGATATTTTGTGCTTTTGAGCAGAAAGGGGAGACTGCAATGACTTAAAATGCAACTCAAGCGTGCTTCAAAGGTTGAAGGGCTTTCCGGGTCACAGGCAGTGAATGTGAATAGCAGTAATAACTACCCGTTTTTTGTTATCTTGCACTTAGAGCTTTGCCTTTGGGCTGCTGATCTCCTTGGGGAGAGCAAATGTTAAGCATGCCTTGGAGCATGCATGTTTTTTAAGTCTGCAAATCAGGAAATGGAGGTGCTGAGGCAACACACTATATCACCTACTGGACTGTGGTGCTTAAAGCATAACTCAAGTCCCTGAGTCTGTCTGAAGGTGCTACTCAAATGGTTCTGTTTTAATCCTTGTAAATCTGGAGGAACTAGAAGACTGCTACTCAAAACTAAATTTGAAGCTTAGGAGAGTCTGAAGGCAAAGGCACTTGTATTTGGTTTCTATGGCCAGATTTTTGGCAGGGGTGGGGCTACAGGGTTGAAAGCTGATAGAAGGTTCCCCTAAGTCAGGTGGAGCCAATGCCAGCTGGCTCCAGGATGGGCTTCCTGTCACTGGCCAAGGCCAACCCAATTAGGAATGATAATAATGTCTGTGTGATCACCTATTTAAGGAGGGAAAAAAAAAGTTGTGGGGTGGTTGAAAATTGCAGTCAGGGAAGAGCGGAGTGAGAATCTGTGAACAACAGTGTAGACACCAAGATCAGTGCAGAATGAGAGGGAGGAGGTGCTCCAGGTACCAGAGCTGAGGTTCCCCTGCAGCCTGTGGTGCAGACCATGGTGGAGCAGCTCTGCCTCTGCAGTCCATGGAGGACTATTGGAGTGCAGAGATCCACCTGCAGCCCATGGTGGAGCCCACACTGGAGCAGATGGATATGCAAAGGAGGCTGTGATCCTGTGGGAGGGCCATGATAGAGCAGGGTCCTGGCAGAGACCTGCTAATCTGTGGAGAGAGGAGTCCCCACTGGGGTAGGGTTTCCCTGGTAGGACTTGTGGCCCTGTGGGGGGGCCAATGCTGGAGCAGCCTGTGACTGAAAGACTGCACTTGTGGAGAAGTGACCCACGGGACAACAATTTTGTGAAGAACTGTTGCCCATGGGATGGACTAACACTGGAGAGGTTTGTGAAGGACTGTCTCCTGCAGGAGGGACCCCATGGAAAGCAGAGAAGGGACTCCTCTCTCTGACAACAGCAGAAACAACTGACTGTAAGCCCCATTCCCTATCTTTCTGCACTGTTGGGAGGGAGGAGGTAAAACATGGAAGGGTGGGCTGGGGGCTGATGGGGGGTAGGTGTTTTTAACATTATTTTACTTTTCACTCTTTTGCTTTGATCTTGTCAGTAATAAATTTAATCAATGTTCCCACTTTAAGTCTGTTTTGCTTTGATGGTGATCAGTAACTGACCTCTCCCAGCTCTTATCTCAGCTCATGAATCCTTTGTTGTTGTTGGTTTTTTTTCCTCTCCTCTGTCCAGTTGCAGAGGAGGAGAGAGAGGCTTTAGTGGGTAGCTGGCATCCAGCCGGAGTCAAGTCACTACATGTTGAAAAAAGGGACAGGATAATTCTTGTTATTTGGTCCTGCTTCTACCAAGGAGATGGTGCCTTAACCTCTGCACAGAGGGCTACAATGCCTTCGGATTGTGGAGGTATGCATAGGTCTTTGCAGTCTTGTAGGGTAACAGGGTGCAGACTGCTCACACTCCAAAGGTCCTGGAGGAGAAGGGTTTTTTTTAATTGAAAATGGTGCCCAGCTTAAATAGGATTGGTAGGGAATGTTCTGGAATGGGGTGGAACTTGGGAGGGGTTTAGGGAAGAGCCTGGGAAGGGTTTGCAGTATAAGGCAAGACCCTCCAAAACTGGGAACAGAGGGGCAAATGCAGACCATATGAGGAAATGGTACCCTGCTGCAAGCAGGGACTAATCAGTGGTGGGTTACAAGCCATGAGGGATGGAAAATTCCAGCAGCGATAAAAAGTGAAACAAAGGAAAATACATATAACATGATAAAATCCTCAAATGGCGTACAGACTTTGAATTGCAAACAGTCTTTAAACATAGCAATGGTCCATATAAACACAGCAAGCAGTTTTCTAGAGCTCAGGCAGTCACAGATCTGGGTTGATTAAGCTGTCCTTCTGGTATCTCTCTCCTCCAACAGGTCTTCACATATGTACAGGGAAAGAAGGATGGGGAGAAATGCTGAAGGATTGCTCTGCATGGGTGTGAACTGGTGTAGCCTCACCTTAAGTAATGTGTGCAGTTTTGGGCACCACAANATGGGTGTGAAATGGTGTAGCCTCACCTTAAGTAATGTGTGCAGTTTTGGGCACCACAATATGAAAAAGACATAAAGCTATTAGAGTGTGTCCAAAGGAGACCCAAGAGGATGATGAATGGTCTGGAGGAACAGCTGAGGTCACCTGGTCTGTTCAGTCTGTAGAAGAGGAGACTGAGAGGAGACCATATTATGGTCTTCAACATCCTCAGGAAGGGGAAGGTACTGATCTTTTCACTCTTGTGACCAGAGACAGGACTCAAGGAAGCAGCATGAAGTTGAGTCAGGTGAAATTTAGGTTGGATATGAGGAAAAAAAGTTTTCACCCAGAAGGAAGTTGAGCACTGGAACAGGCTCCCCAAGGAAGGGGTCACAGCACCAACCCTGTGGGTGTTCAAGAAGCGTTTGGACAATGGTCTTAGTCATGTAGTGTGATTCTTTGGCTGTCTTGTGCTGGGCTAAGGGCTGGGCTCGATGATCCTGATGGGTCCCTTCCAGCTCAGCATTTTCTATGAGTCTATGAAACTGGTGAATGGTAAGTTACCACAAAATGTTTGTGTGTTGGATTAACAACAGCATCTCCAGTTTTGCTTATTGATGTTAGCTAAAAATATACTGTGCCTCTGTAAACATGAAAAAAATAGCACCTGACAGCAAGAATTTAAATACTTTTTCTCATTTTGACTCCAGAGGACACATTAATCAAAGAGAGTGGAAGGTATAGGAATAAGACTATAGCATCATTAAACCTTGAAACAAAGTGCCTTAAGCCTATCTATTTTTTCTTCAGATAGCAGTACTAATCCATTCACTGAGCTATATTACTGAGTCACACTTCAATTCATTTTCTGAACTGTAGGAAATTTTGAGAAGACATTGTATACTGCAGTGGTAATTCAAGAACTAAAAAACTGCTACAATAAATTACAGGCAAGTGTCTCTACTAAAAAAAAAACAAAAATCAAAACCCAACCAAAACTCCCCCAAGAGACAATAAGGATGTCTCTTGGCATGTTATCTTTTGTCTCTTGTTGGCCAGAGGTCTTTCATTATGGAAAACACTCTCTTACATATTCTCTGAGGAAGTATATGTATTTTGAAATCCGATGGACTATTTTGCCATAACTGTTTTCTTCTTCTTCTGTTGTGAATAGAGAGCAAAATAGACATTTGTATCTGCTACCTGAGTCTGCTACAGCTAATTTTTCAATTTATATAAAAAAATAACCTGCCAAAATGAGTTACTTCTCTTCAAATTCTAAATACGTTATTTCTCATTTTCATCCCCCACATCTATCTTGGTTTAATTACTTTTGCATCAGTTGACATTTTAAGAGCTGGTTTGGTCTAGAAAGGGATGATTGTATATGTCTTCTTGTTTTAATTTAGCTAATTAAGATTGCTGCTTTTTGTTCTTGGTGTCTGGAGACAGAAATGGAGTGGATGCTTATATACCGGTGCTCTTGATTTGATGGATAAAGAAATTGTTGTGATCCAACATTATCTACTAAAAATTCCAGCAGAAACACTCAGGCCAAAGTTTGTAAAACTGCTCCTGTCCCACACCATTATTTATACAAGCATATATAGTCTCAAATACTGTAATCTGCACAAGACATTCGAGAAGAAAGTTGTCCAGCAGTTCTGCTGCAAAGGCATTAGCTCTATCCCACACACACAAAACCTAGTTTTGTCTTGCTTTTCCCTAAATAAACTTGACCTCATCCTTCTTACTCTTAAGGCAAGTATCTGATGTATTAGCTATGAGGGGCTTTGTGATGGTAGAAAGGACATATTCTTATTATCATCAAAGCTATTTCTTTCCAAATGAAGCAACTAAATGAGCAGAGAGGGCCAATCTGAATTCAGCATAAACATAATGCTTTCAAGTAGATGCAAAAGTAGCAGGTCCACAATTGCTGTGACTGCAAGGACAGGTGGTTTGCAATTGTACTGTGTGTAGAACAAGTTGCTATCTTTGCCATTTAACCTGCTTCTCTACTGGAAGAGGAAAGGGCCAGGCTTCCATGTGTTAGTCCAGATAGTGGGGACAGCATTTTCCTACAGATATGTTCTAAAATGAGGTGATGAGGTTCACTCTGTTCTGGGCCATAGTTACAGGAGACATTCAGGGAACTAGATGATTTTTAAGGTCCTGTCCAACCCGTTTCATCCTATGATTCTCTCCAACTCGCATCTGTCTGCTTTGCTTGTACATTCTTACCCACCTCACTTCTTACTCATCCTACCTCCTTCTTGTCAAAGATTAAGAGTTCCCAGGTTAAGAGAAACACTTTCTTATGTTAGACTTATTGGTATTTGTTTCTTAACATAGCATTGTGATATATTTGATTTGGTAATGGTAGATGGAACTATGTCTTCGTCTGTTGTAATTTACCACAAAATATTCTTTATATTCTTCTTGTCTCATTTCAAAAAGAGCTCTTCCAGTCTCATTTCACTTTGCTATGATGCCTTTGACCATTGAGACCACAGAACACTTAGGAAGGTGAGATCTTTGTCAACCATAAGTCATTTGAAGTTCTGGAGACAAGACTTCACCATGATATTTCGACACTAAGTAACATTCTTCCTGTTTACATGACTGAGAAGTAAACAAATTTCATTATGTGCTCTATATACTAAAGTCTTAGCTGTGTTTTTAATATCAAAGAATCTAGTCTCCATGTATCCTGTAGGAACACACTAACTGTAACATTTGAACCCCCCATTTCTCAATGCTTTCTGAGAATATCCTCAAAATACATCATTATTGTAATCCAGTTTGTCTTTGAAGCATGTTAATTAATCAATTTATATTTAAAGGCACTTATGTAAATACATTTGCTAAGGCACCTTGTAACTTACAGAACTTGTTTTACATAAAGATTTGTGTTACTCTTTTGCATACAAATATATGTAATTTATTTTTCACATATATATTGTAAACAAACACATTAATAACTTTATCACATACTCTGGTATTTCCCACATGAACAGAAGCAATATTCTATAGGCTAAGTTAGCCATGAAGTTAAAATCATAGACATTTAATTTTTTTCCCCCTTAGGATACATACAGTCACTTGGACTATTATTTTCAGCTTTTAATAATGTAGTTCAGCTCTTTGCTTTTAGAAAGGGTCTTTTTAATTTTAAAATACTACCCCATTTAGCCAGCTGAAGAAGTAGTTCCACTTAGACTTAGGATTTTCTATTCTTTTAATACTTTGACGTTAAATTAGGGCTGCCTTCAAGTCTTCAATTATCAACTTATCGCTGCAATATTTTGATTGATAACACAACAGTCAAAAAAACAAATATTCATCTTAATGAATTAATTTAAAATAGATATTTTCCATACATTATTTAAAAAATATCAATACTGCACTAAGCTTTTGACAAAACTTGCTGTTTGGTCTTTCATCACGGACTTCATCATGGAAAGATTCACAACAGCAAGAGAGAATTTTGAGAGCCTTGTGACTGAAATTATCTTCATTTTCCTGGCAGTCCTTATGGGCATGCAGTGTATGCAATGAGCATTAAAAGTGCCCTTCATTACGAGCTGAAGTGGATATGTGACTGTGCCAGGAACCCTGGCCCACTAATAGCTTGTTCCAGCAATGGAATAAACAGCTCTGTAGCAAGTCCTTCAGATAGATTGCTTCACCAGATTGGATATTCTTTTTCAGGTTGTCCTTGCTGATTTTGTTGTCCATATCAGTTCATTGCTGCCTTAGTATGGTGGAAGGACTTGCCTTTCTGTGTTTTGGGATCTAGAAGACAATGAGCAGAGAAGTAGTCACAAGAATCTGTTCATAACAGCCTAGCAGCTTCCTTAGTACAATGATTGTGGTGGCATTGGAAATAAATTGACAAATAGGAAAAATTCTGGAGAATACTGGAAGTGGGGAGTGCAGTCTGCAATGTCTGGCATGATCGAAATACAGAGAGAACAGTGATGAGAGGGAACTGTTGGCTGATTCTGCTGCAGTATGGAGAAACTCTGCTTCTTGAAATTCTAGTGGCTTAGCACATGTGTTTCTAGCATAGTTACAGTATAGCAAATTGTACTTTACCTCTCACCTTTCACTGAGGCAGGAATTAAGAATGAACTTTAGAATTTGGCCCTTGATTGATACAATGGTTTGGCTGGGATTTGAATTGCCATATCTCTTTTCCAGTCACAAATATGCCCAAAATATGTTCCAAAATATGTTCCTACTGTTACCTCATCCTGAAGAGCAGTTTTGCTTTTTTTTCCCCTAACCATTCAAAAGTATGCATGTGCTTGCTTCAAGGTGTACTCCATAGTTTCCTGAGGTGTGAATTTAAGAACCCATTTACTTGCACTGTGGTTATCCTGATATGTCCTGCATGTGACAAGAGCCTGGTGTCCAGGCATTTCTGAAATAAACAGAAATTTATGATACTTGCTTCTTTCCACAGATGTGGAAAATCTGGTCCTTCGATACTTGTGTATGCACTCCGTGTGCTCTCGTACTGCATTCCAACCATATGGGTAGATAATGTCCTTATGTTTAGGATAAACGGATATTAAATCCCCTACATTTGGATCCTGGAGTTAATCTCAGTGTCTCACTGAAAGAGTCTGCAAACACATGATCACCATAAAGCTGAGGGTTGCACATCCAGGAAGGATGCAAATCCCATGACAAGATGATCTTTCCCTGTCTATAAAAATTCTTTCCTTAATGCATGATGCATAATTCCAAAGGGCTTGTCAGATTTCCCAAGGGCAGGCAAATGCAACACTGAGAATCATAACAGGCCTCAGATATTCTTACATTTCATGATAGGCATCTGATGTATCTGAAACTTGACAGCTGTCTTGGTCTCATTGCTAGAACCAGAAGTGATCATTAATGACTGTGGGTTTATTATGAGACCCCTCAGGCTCATATTATATATTCTACCTTCTTTATTGTTCCAGTCAACAACAAAAGAAAATAAACAAAAATGGACTGAATGAATCCAAGGGAAAAATGGTAGTTATTCACTATTTTATCCATATATATTGCATTGTCTCACTTCTTCTGTCCTTGTGCTGAAGAAATGACACATGCTACCTTGACAGTCCTTTTTTCAGATTTAGGGTGCAGTGACAAAACTTACTCTAATTTTTATCAGCTCAGGAGGCAGTAACATTATATCTATTATTTCTGACCCAGCAAGGACTGTAGGCCAAAGAATTGTTTTTTCTCCTGAATAAAACCTTTTTATGTGACAGCCTGGGAAGGAGAAATGTGATGGCTATCCTGAGGAATGTCTGTGTTAAACTGACCTCAGTTGGACACACCTGAATACACTTCTTCTGGAAAAGGCAAATTTATCAACAGGTTCCAGTGTTTGAAATTTCATAATGAAGTAAGAAATAAAAAATCAGTAATATAAAAACTTGTGATGTTTATTAATACTTGTGATGTTTGCTAGTGTCAAAATGTGAATGTATTTTTCAATTTCAGTTGAAAAAAAATGCTGCTCTTTTTGACAATAAATTGAAAGAGTCTTTGAGGTAATTGATCAGATTATGTACCCATGGCCAAATTTGTGATGTTTAAGAGAGGAAAGCAGAGAGACAAGGTCTGTGGTGGTGTCCCTAGGACAATGTGTAGGTTGGCTAGGCTGACAGCATGGTATACAACTAGTATATGTTTCATTTATGAGGCCAGAGATGGATCTTCTTTCCACCAGTGCATTTCAGGCTCTATGACTTTTGAATGTCACCACTGTGCATTGTGCCAGATAACCAGTATGTTCCTAAATGATGTGGCTTTTGGTGGTAAATATGCTGCTCCATGCACTCCCTGCAGTCCCAAAGGCTCTGAGAGGGCACTCTGTAGACTAGCTACAAGGGGACATAACAGTGAGGGACAGACTGCAGGTTGTGATAATCAGTCCTGAATTTTTGTGTGATTTAGGTGCATGAGGTCATTGTCAAAGGATCCATAGTGTCCTCTGGTTTGAAAATATGTCTACGTGCCCACTCTCCTTCCTGTTTCTTAAAGTCAAATAGAGGAGTCACTAGAGTTCATACAGTTGCCTTCTGCTCTGTAATCTACCACAGACCTGGTGGCAAAAATAGTAAGAAAGGAGCATTGGAAAATAGTGTTCATTAGTGGTCTGCCTCTGTGCTAGGGATAGTCAGAGAGGAAGAGGAGGCACATCCTAAATTACAGACCCAGAATATCTCAGGTAAATCATAGGTAATGAATGTCAATTCGTCAATAGAAAGAGAACTGTGCTGAACAGCACTGGACCAGTATTTGCAATCCTGGGTCCACAAAGGGGGCTTCAAGTTCAAACTGGGAGTGTATGCATTAACCCCCAGTAGCTAATCTTCTTGAGTGTTCTTGATACCACCTCATATATGTTAAGAACTCACATATATCCGGAACTACTTTCTTGTAGATGTCCATGAAGGTTGTCCTTAATTTCTCTATTTTCTTTTGTTTCATAGGGTTTCCACCCCTCCCACCCCCGTGCCCCTCAATGCTTTGGGAGAAAGAAGTGTCAGGGTCCTGAATGCACCACCAGGTCTTCATTGCCCTGATCAGCTTAACCAGGGACAACTCCCTCCCTTGCCCAGATGTGCCTTCTGCTCCTTGTACCAGGGACTCAGGCCCTGGCACCTGGTCCTTGTTGGAGTTAGGCTGTAGTTGTGCCTGTCTTTGTGTTCTCTGCTGTTTCCAAATTGTTCTAATTTTATGGGTTAATCTTGGCTTTGACTCACTGCCTTGTCTTTGTCTGATGGCTGTTGGACTGCTGATGCTGGAGTTGGAACCTGTTGCAGTTATCACCCCTGCTCTGTGCACCCTGTTTGGAACTGGGTGGCTGCTTCTTATATTACTGCACTGCCTGTGGTGTGGTCACCTTCATAGCACAGCACCACTGCTTTTTTGGAAATGCTCTGCTATTTCTTTGCAGCCTCTGAGTGTATAGATTGTATGGTGTGTTAAGATGTGGTTATACATGAGTACGGAGGGCTGAGACCCTCCCCAAAGCTGCTGCAGTACCATCATACTACCAGCACATGAAAAGGATGAGGTTTCATCTGCACGAGTTAGTCTGAAACTTTTCCTGACCTGTGCTAGCTCCTGACCTGTGCTTCAAGTCACTATAACAATACAGATGAGTATCCTTTTCTTGTCACAATTCTTATTTGCCAGTCTGGAATTAATCAGATAGTGCAAAAGTCTGTTTTTCTTTCTGACCATCAGCTGATTGCATTTAAGATGACGTTTTACCATGCGACACCTCATATAGAGTTCACTGCACACCTTGCTCAATAAACCTCTTACAGGAAAGGCATGCTCCTTCAGACTTCAGAGTATTATGTGGATAAAGTCCAGTAATTGCTGTGAGGTTACATAACTGTAAGCAATGTCATTTTTGGTTTCTCTTTCATGCTTTGTCCCCCTTGCTGTGAGGAAACACCTGCTATTTTTCACTACTTCATATTGAAGTCATGGTAATTCAAGTAATGAGAAGCAATCATGAAAAGATCAGAAAGATAAAACCTGAATTCTGACATATCTGTTTTTCTATTTCAGATTCACATCAAACCCTGCATCACCTCTCTGCATCCTGCTGCTTTCCCATTGTGTTGTACTCAACCATTCCTTCTGCTGTCTTCTTTCAACACGTGCTGGTATGCATAGCAATAATCCGTTCATGCAGTGAAATGCAGAAGGATTCTGGTAGCCCCAAAGGAGCAGTCAGCTCTTCAAATCTGAGTTTAAGGAATTTCAGACAAATGTGTCATTTTGCCTCAGAGATACTTGAGAGAGCTTTCAAGGCCATTCTTGAAAAGTGTGAAGAAAAAAGCAAATGTGAATGTCATAAGGAAGGGGGTTTGCCTAAGAAAAATATATTTTTACCTTCCTGTAACTATGGTGGATTTATCTAAATTGGGATCTTAATAAGTAATCAACTTGAAATTTATTCAGATTCAAACCTTCTAGCCTTTGTAAAAGGGAGAAAAATTCATCAAACTACCCTTTCAATGCAAACATATAGACTCCAGGTGTCCCAGGGCCAAATATTTTATTTAACATACTGAGACCTATAAAGCTGGAATCTTGCACACATTTCTCATTTGATGGAAGCTTTGCCAGACATTCAGGAAGATAAAGTTTGTCCCTTGGCTTATGTTTAATATATGTTAGTTTAGGATGTATGAAAAAGACTGATGGTTTCACAAACCCTGAAGTAGCAGGTTTAATGTCATATACCGCATGTTATTTCCCTTAACAAATCTACTGATGTTTCCTGATGTTTCCTTAAAACCTGATGGTAAGGAGCAGTTTTCTTACCTTCCTTACTGCTACACAGGGTTAGATGAGCTATTCTGTGTGTGGTTTACCCACACTGTCAAATGCTGAACAGAACTCAGTGGTGATATATTCAGGTGATGCTATTAGAAATAGGATCACAAAATTCCTTCTTGCTCATGTCTCCTGCCATAATTTGCAGAGTCACAAAGGTGAAAAGACAAAGTAGTCTGTAAAATTATCTTATTGAGGCAGTTTGTAAGGACTGAAATGTGGTCTTATTAAATTTGTCATGGACTGTTTCTTTCTCATTTCCAGCTTTGATAAAACAGTCAAGTTTATTAAAAATGGCACCTATGTGTTTTTGCTAAGATTCCTCACTTTCTTTATTGTTATCACAGAATCACAGTATCAACTAGGTTGGAAATGACCTTTGAGATCATCAAGTCCAACAACTGACCTAACACCACCTTGTCTACTAGACTGTGGCACTAAGTGCCACATCCAGTCTCTTCCGAAGTACCTTCAGAGACAGTGACTCCACCACCTCCCTGGGCAGCCCAATCACTTTCTCCTGTAAAGAACTTCTTCCTAATGTCTAACCTAAACCTCCCCTTGGCGCAGCTTAAGACTGTGCCTTCTCATCCTGCTGCCAGTTGCCTGGGAGAAGAGACCGGCCTGCACTTAATTACAACTTCCTTTCACATAGTTGTACAGAGTGTACAAGTCTCCCCTCAGCCTCCTCTTCTCCAGGCTGAACAACCCCAGCTCTCTCAGCTGTTCCTCATGGGACTTGTGCTCCAATTCCTTCACCAGCCTCATTGCCCTGCTTTGGACATGCCCCAGCACCTCAATACCTTCCTGAACTGAAGAATCCAGAAAAGGACACAGTACTTGAGGTGTGGCCTCACCAGTGTCAAGTACAGGGGAAGAATCACTTCCCTGGTCCTGCTGGCCACATCATTCCTGATATAGGCCAGGATATCATTGGCCTTCTTGGCCACCTGGCCACCCTGTTGGCTAATGTTGAGCTTCCTGTCAATCAGTATCCTCAGGTCCCTTTCTGCCTGGCCACTCTCCAGCCACTCTGTCCCCAGCCTGTAGGGCTCTGTGGGGTTGTGGTGGCCAAAGTGCAGGACCTGGTACTTGGCCTTGTTGAACCTCATACTGTTGGATTTGGCCCATCTATTCAGCCTGTCCAGGTTCCTCTGCAGAGCCCTTCTGCCTTCCAGCAAATCGACACTCCTCCCAGCTTGGTGTCATCTGCAAATTTGCTTATGGTGGACTCAATCCCCTCATTCAGATCATGAAAGATGTTAAATAGGTCTGGGCCCAACACTGATCCCTGGAGGGCACAAATGCTTTCTGCTACATCACATATCTGCCATATGTGAAATATATTATGCTCCAGTGAGCCCACTAGTTTGGAAATGGGATATGAAATTCTTCAGGCTCTCAGTTGTGTCTATGAATCCACTTCTGTAACCAAATGTTGCCTTTTGGTGACCTATATGAACAGGGTGACTTGAGTCAGAACCACAATGAGTTGGCTCATATCAGTATCACAGCAACCACTAAAATGCCATTTAGCAGAAAGCCCAGCTGAGAACCTAATGCCAAACAAAAAGGTCAGCTTATGCTTCTCTTCTCATACTCTGTATAAGCAAAATGCCAATTGCAATGAAAGGTTGCAGAGCCAACCATGTGGTACTTTGAGGTAAGAGGGGCTGCTGCTGAGGCATATTTCTTTGGCTTTACATCAGTCAGGAAACAGTTAAAATGCAGTTTGGATTTGCATGGATGTACTGTCAAATCTAGATCTGCAAACAGATTTTAACAACTTCTGAAGCCTTCAGCTGCTTAAATCTGTGACAAGATGCATTAAATTTGTACTCATGCTTTGGGGATGCTTTAAGGAGAGCAATGCAGTCTGCTGCTGGATCAAGCCTGGCATGACCAATAGTGTTCTAGTGAGAGGGAGTTTTGCGTTACTGATGCTTGGAAACAAGACAAAGGAGGAGGTTGCTTGTTTCAAGGATCTTTTTTTTTTTTTTTCCTTTTTTCAGAGCAGTGAAAGATGAGTGTGTCATTATATCAGCAAAAGGAGTATGTGAGAATTTTGCAAATTTGTTTGATGCTGTAAAGGAGAATTTCTTATTTCCACGGTAAAAGATTATTCCCAAAGAGTGACAATGTTGAATGCAAAGTGCTGTTGCCCTTCACACTTGTTTATATGGCAGCATTTGTTAACTGCCTTGTTCAACATAGTAAGAAAACTTTCTCTAATAAGCCTTAAACACTGCTAAGAGTTATCAAAGGATAACAAATAATATGGAATTTCTAGTAGAAGTATATAAATATGAAAGTGGAAATATTTTGAAGAATTTTTATTCAGTTTTTAATGAAAAGTCAGATCTCGAAGATGAGCCATACTTCTGGGTCACAGCAAATGGACAAATGCAAAGAAACTTGTGGAGAAGTGATCATTTATTGAAACATTTCTAGTCTCATACAGAATATTTAAGGAGTGGAGAACGCATTTGAGTGACTAAACCTTTGCTTGTTCTTTCCTAGCCTAAATCAGGAGTTTTACTGAGTCCTTCTCTTCATAAACCTAGGGTTTGCTCCCAAGTCCAACAGCAAATAAATACACAACTAGCTTGCCTTGCCTGAGTGCAAACAATTATGTGTTGGATTAAGGAATATACAGGATTTCTGGAAAGAAAAGGAAAATTTTTCTGTTTCTTGTGTTTGTTCATTAGGAAAAGAAAGGCACAGTTATTGCACAGATACCCCAGGCTATCTGAAGAAGAGATATGTCAGCTTCACTAGGTAACTTAGAAAAAGATTTGAAGGGTTTCTGCAAGAACCATCTAACCTGTTTAATATTACAGGCTGCAGTATTATGTGAGTACCTAGTTAGGTGTGAAAGTTCGGGTTGGCTCTCTGCCAACTGCCAAACCTCACAAGAAAGATTCCCCCCTCCCTCTCCCGAAACGGCAAAAAGCAGCAAGAGAAAATTGAAGGAATATATATATATTTACATATATTAAATTTATATACTAGGCACAACAAGACAGGGACCCCCAAACCACCCCAATAAGGGACAAGGGGAAGGGAAAGGGGAGAGGGAGACAAAATAGGGAAAAATAAGACAAAACAAATATATATATACAATCTAAATTCAGAAATTAACTCAGTAAATAACAAATACAATAGTAAATTCAATACTTTCCTTAGAAAAGCAGATTCTTAACCTTCGCCGCTGGCCCAGGCAAAACAGCCCTCAGAGCAGGCCTCGCTGAACACAGATAAGCCAGGCCCAAACACCGGGAGCTCGTCAGCGTGCGAGCCCGAGAAGGAAAAGAAAGCAAAAAAGAGAGAAAGAACACCTCCCCCTTCGGTTTATATACACCTGATTACGTAAAGAGATGGGATGGAATACTTCCTAGATCTTGACCCTGGTTACCAAGGAAGGCCTACAAAAAACAACCCATCACATTAGGTATATGCATGCTGCTGCATTTTAATTGTTTTCCTCACAAGGATGGTCTTGAGCATGGGTAGGAAGAAATGTGACTGCTCACTTTCCTGAAATAGGGAGAGAATATTTTCTGATGGTCAAAATACGTAGAGGAACACACTGTTAACCAACTCCAGCCTCACAAGCTAGTGCTAACTCAGTTTTCTGAGGTTTTTGAATGCTAACTTCAGCTGTACTGTTTTGTTGATTACAGACTGTACATGTGCAAATAGAATGTGCAGTGGATGAAGACATACACTTCTAATATGAATTGCATGCATTGACTAAATAACACCATTGAATCAGTGACAGTGGAGGAAAAATGAACAGAAAAAGCTTGGCAAAGCAAAGGTTACATCTGCAGTGCTGCAGCTCTGGTACAGTCTCTCTGTCTTGCTTATCAATGGCATGTGTTTTACTCCTCACATTGATGCTAAAAATACACTTTGTCTCTCTTAACTTATTCTTAAACGCTGTAATCATTCATTGGAGCTCACAGGTGAGAACTATTTCTTAAGAAGGCAATTTTGCATGGTGAGTAATTCAAGTACTCTGGACTTTTCTGCTAGTGTTAATTTCTTTAAGTTAGACTCTGCTTCACTGAAGTCAAGGTTAGAGGAAACTTGTAGGGTGGATTTTAAGCAGGGGAATGAACAAGAGGAGGCAGTATATTAAGACAGTTTCACTACTGTGGACCTTAGATGACCATACTTGGAACAAGATATGCCAAATTTTCTCTGCCTTGTTTTTGATGTCTTGTTTTGTCTTCACGTGCCACTTATAAGTGCTGCATTTCTTCCTCAGAAACTGGTGTAGCCACAGTTGATCCTCTGTTTGGGATGTTAAAATGTCTGAGCTTTTTATTTATGTGTAGAGTGGTTTGATTACTGAAATCCCATTATTGTCAAAATGTCTCAGTGTGACATGAACCTCTGTTAGCCCCTTGTCTCCTAATGTATGTAGCAATTTTTAGTAGTATTGTAATTCTTTGGTTCCTGTCTCAAATGTAATGGAATTGTCTGCCAGATGCTTGACAGGGCTGCAGAATATCTCGGTATGTTCTCTAGGTGCTGCTGTCCTTATTAAAGTCCTTTCTGGTTGTTAAAAATGATCAGAGTTCTCTTTTGTATTATTGTTTCCCCTTGCTACTTGCAGGAACCTGACTTTTGTTTCTGACAAATCTCTCTTCCTTTTATTCATTTATAGAGTAATCTTTCCACAGTGTCTTAATTTCATTTTATCCTTCTTCTTTTCTCTACTGCCATCCTGCAATGTGTACTACATGGATATACTTCAAAACCTTCACTACTCCCTGTAAAGGTCTGAGCAGCTTGATCTTTTGTTTCTAGTCCTTACTTTTTGTTTTGATTTCACTTTTTAAAAAAATCTAGTTAATGAAACTCCATCTACTAAAGTTACTTATACCTTTTAACAATAATTCTTTTACATTTGTATGTCATTTTATACCTGCTTGAACCTTATTGCTGCATGACATCATTTAGAGTATTTACTAGGACTATTTCTCTTCCACCTTTTTTTCCCTTTCACAGTTTCAGAAGCAGTGATCACTGCTGCACATAGCCTGTGGGCTACCTCTATTTCTCAGAAATTTTTTGTTCTGAGAGCCTAAACCTATAGCATAAATCCTTTCTCTTTGTTATCAATCCAGATCATTAGTAATATTGATATTGACCACAGAATTCTGTGAAGGTATTTCTAATTATGAGCTCCTCTTTTGCAATTCTGTTGCTGTCTACATGTTGCTGGAAGATGTCACAGTGTAAGGTTGCAGTTCCCAAGTAGTATATACTTACTTCTAAAATGTTAGATTCAGCAATATCTACACCTACGCAAATCAGGAAACAAAGTAAAGTTAGGGTACTGTCAGCCACAGACTCTTGACAACCAGGAGATACAGTTAAAATATTCTGAGTGAATCTTAACCATCTTTCCGAAACTGGCAATAGTTACTGGGAGTACCTGGGTGATGTCTCACTTGTCTGTACTAGAGTACCTCTGTTAAGTGGAGATGTAATGAATGTTGCAGGCTTTAACTGGAGAAAGTAGTCAGAGCCGCAGCTGTGACACATGGGGGTGTGTGGGTCCTGCTATGCCTCAATTATGGACACTCATTCACATTACCATAGCTGTCTTCCAGGTTAGTGGTAGCATTCTCACTGTGGTCCATCAGACTTGTGAATGGGAAATCACACCTTGTCCTGCAATCACAGGGTCTTAGGAACATGAGAAATGGAGATTTGTTGTGGCCTCCTATTATTTGTGCTGTATTCTGCCTCATGATACGATCTGTCATTGTCATGTGTTTCCAAAGGCTTTGTGCAACTTGCTCTATTTTCAGACAAATCAATCCTTTTCCATTGGCTGAAAAAAACTGGCAGGGCACCACTTCAAAACACATGATATTTTCCCAACTGAAGAAATAAAAATAAAGCAAAATAACTGGATGAGCTTGGGAAAACACAATGCTTGTAGGCCACAGTCAGATAAGAGGTCAACACTCTGCATGTCCACAACAGGCATTCGGGAGCAGCTGCACTTTTTATGTTCCCTTAAACCTACTTAATCCTTCTAGGTAAGGGATTTAGCAGAGGTATAAACTGTACCCTTAAGAGTATTCTCACCACTGCTTCTTGGAAGGGACAGGGCATTCACTGAGAGGCTACTCTGGAAGTCTAGCAGGGCTGGTTTATCCTGGCACACCACATTCATGGGTCTTTTTGATGCTGAGACTGAGCTTGGCATTTAAAGAGGGTAGGGAGTGGGCGGGTAGTTTCTGACACAGGTAGTTGCTATGTGGCTTTGGGAGAATTGCTTTTAGAGACATGAAAGCCCCTGTCATCACTCTGATTTCTGATATATAGCACTTCTGAGCATAATGCTGTTATTTTACAAGAAACTCCAATCATCCTCTCTTTGCTTCCCCAGCCTGGACTAAACGTGAATAGATAATCAGTGTTGATTTTCCATCTAACTGGTATTGGGAGATGTTAAAAGTCCTGTGGAGGGAGATTGGGTGGGGTAAGATAGCACCCTAGGCTGTATCCTTGCAAGTGTTTTTTATTGGGCACAAGGATGAGGAGGCCATAATAATGCTGGTGGCCCACTCTTGGAGACGGTGCCATGGGATCAGCTGGGAAAGCAGAGAACAATAAATCCAGTTGAGGTGCAGCTTCAGCACAGTGTTCCCAACAAATGGGCCCAATTTTGACACCTTGAAGTGTGTTGCATTTCTGTCTTTCTGCCTTCTCTATTTTTTTTCCCCAGATGTGGTTGAGTATTGATCACCATTTATCTCAGGTAGCAGTCAACAGAAGGTTGACACCATATAACCCTAACTGCTAAGGAAATCTCCCTAGTCTTCAAGCAAAATTTGTGAGTAATTGTATTTCCTTTGTGTGCCAAATTGCAACATTTTAAATTTTCTTCTCTGAGAAAGGACTAGGTGACAACATGCTGAGAGAATTAAAAAAAAAATTAAAAAGTAGGGGAGAAGGACAATAAAATAAAGATTCAGAGAGGGTTATGGCATCAAAATGTAGACCAGGTAAGACCTAGACAACATTGTAAAAGGTGTCTTCATCTTCAGAAGGAGTAGCTGATACAACAGTTGGAACAGCCAGTAGAGGGCTGGTAGCTGGTGCCAGATGGAAAGACTGCACTAGGTCCCTTGCAAAATGCTCCAGATTGTCACGGGATCTTTTAAAGGTACAAGTGTGTTTCAGTGCTAGATGGGTGCTATTAACCTCTGAGGGGACACTTGCAGTAGTTTGGCCTACAGGCTGATTCACAACCCTGTGTGCCCATTAAATGCTGAAATACATGTGGAGCACAGCTGCTCATTTAGTTTCCTTTGACAGGAATTGAGCATGCAGCACCAAAGTCACCTAGAAACTGAGATCAATGACAGGCAAATGGGCCCAAGTAGCAGAAACGTGGCAGAACTGACTTAAAGCCATGTCTGAGCTGAAGCTGAAGCATGAATGTAGATGCATTTTAAGAAAGCATGCAGATTTTGGAGCACTTTGAAGAACAGACTTTTAACAGAAAAAGGCTTCACCATGACAGGTGCTCCAATATCCTCTTTCTAGTCATTAAGATTGTCATTACTTTTTACTGACTAATGCTGAAAAATTTCAGATTACTGTCTTCCTGTCCTCTCCTGCTTTTTGTGGTATTCATTATACCTCATTTTTATCGCACTCCAGACTGCAAACCCCAGTCTGAGACGTCTTTGTCCTGACCAAATGCAGGGGAGGGGAAGCACAAAATTTTATGTCTGATCCGCAGCGTGAGAGCACAATGGTAATCTCAGTCCTGCTGGTTTGTGGCATATGCAGCTGAATTGATACAGACTCCCTCTGATTTATCACCAAAGTAGCAATGAAAATTCAGCTGACAACACATACTTTGAATTTCTCTCTGGGTGTTACAAGGCTACTTCTGCAGTAGTTACTTTCACACCAAATTAAAGTAACTTTGTGAAGACATAGGTTTAACAAGTGAGGCTTTTTAAGTGGTTTATCATTTATGTCTGTTTGAAATCACTCACTCTAGTTCATTTCTGCTCTGGGAACAGGTGGCCAACGGTCCAGACCTGTCATAGCTCCCATGAAGCTTGCTTTCTTGTGCCTCTGACAATTCCTCAGCTTCAGGGAGACGCTTCTTTTACTCTGGAAACCCATAGACTTTTTGCAGCTGATAGGCAAGGCTGTTTTGCTTTGTCTGTGGGATTTTCATATGACAGTTGGGATCATCTTTTACAGCTAAGGAATAGGGAAAGGCATAATGTAGCCTTTTCATCAAGTAATGTCATTCATGCACATGCTTTCTGCAGTAGCTCACCTCTGTAGTGTGATTCCATCTATGTGTTTCATACATTAGCAATCTTAGCATAAGGGACCTATGGATTTTCATCTCTATTTGAACTTTTCTGTTTGCTTTATTTGAAGATTGGCTTTAAGATATGGAATAATTTAGAAACCTCTTTTAGAAAGCTTCCTTGTCTAGACATGGATGGAGGGGGAAAATAGGAGAAAGCTGTCTTGAGAACAAATAAATCCATGTGTCCAGAGTTGTAAATTGTTTAATTTAAAAAAAAAAAATATTTAAACTTTTTATATGTATCCAACACTGTGGAAGAGGATATATTAAAATATATATACAGAATTTCATACAATTTTCTCTGCTTAGGCCATGTTTCTGCAACAAGTTCGGAACAATTGGCAAAGCCATCTCCCTATTCCTATCCTAGCAATCTCTCATGCCAGAAATGTCTAAAACTCTTAGGCTTTTAAAAGTTGTTCTCATGTGGTACGATCAGTCAGTTGAGTTGTAAGTTTATTTTGAGAATATACAATAGGCCTGTGTTTACATTAAAATCACCAGGGAAGTTTCCCAGGAACATCAGTGAGAGTCCTTAATTTTTCTTTGTTGATAGTACACATGATCATGTGAAACCATTGAGAATTAGAACAGCATGCACAGTTTCTGTCAGCAGAATACTCTGTTTTACTTTAAAAGATTTTCTCTTTGCCTGTTTAAAATTCTGGAATCAGCTGGGTCTTTTCTTCATGTTCAACCACAGCTTGAATCACAGTATTCCAGTAATGATTGTCCTAGTTGTGTTGGGTGGGTCGCTTCTCGCTCCAGTCCTGGAGGCATCTGTGTTGTGATTTGTCCTAGCCAAAGACACAAAATCAACTAGATGTTCTGTTGCTAATTGCTCGGTCATTATAAAGATAGTCTGGTCAACTTTTTCAGAAGTAGGCTTTTAAATTAGATGAGCCGAATCCTCAAACTGGTGATTAATCCTTCAGAGGATACCGTTGCTGATCTAGAAGACTGTATTGCACATGGTACAGGCAGGTTGATTTCATACGTGTTTTTTTTTTTTTTTTTTTTTTTTTTTTTTTTTTTTTTTTTTTCTTTTT
>VXBX01004071.1:1758383-1847985 GCA_013400415.1 Scytalopus superciliaris
TTTTTTTTTTTTTTTTTTTTTTTTTTGTTCCTGCCATGAGTTCTATCACTGGCCTTTTGTACAACCATGGGAGACTCACTTTACCCTTTTTACTCCTATTTCCCTAAAATTACTTCCTCTTTAGGCTATAGTATCTTCAGGGCTGGAATTATTTCTTGGATTGTACAGTAGTTTGCATAGTTCGGTCTTGTCTTCTGTTTGGCACTCTAGTGACCCACCTTACCAACAGAGGAACTGAGCAACAGAGCAACCTGGGCAGAGTGTTCCTTGCAAACAAGTTTTTCGAAATAGCCATCTCCAGTTTTGCAACATCTCTGGCAAAAACTGTTGTCTGGACATCCTAAAGGTTTTTACCACCTACTCTTTTTGCCTCCCCATCTGATGCAGTCTGTTGAGGAATACATTCAGAGCAGGTAGCCTGTTGTATAGCTGCAGATTGAGCTCTCAGGGGCAGGAGCCTGAGGCAAGAGGCCATGAACCTGCAGTGCCAGACAGGTGGCCAGATGCTCTGTGGGGCACATGAAACCAGACTTGTGCATAGACTGTGAGGGTAAAAAAAGCCAGGCTTTCTTTTGTTTGGGATCCCTTCTCTCAGGTACTCAGTTTGAGCTGTTAGTTTGTTGTTGCATGATAATTAAATTGTTTCAAGGATTTATAGATCTGAGACTCCACTATGGAAAACCTAAGGTAGAGCTGGTAAGGAAACCTAGTCTGACTGTGTGAGTATGGGGTGTTGTAAGCTGTGAAGAGGCCCTGGTCCCAGGTCAGGTGCTGTGAATGTGACTGCCAGAGCAGCTCCTGGGTGGTCAGGTAGGGCAATTTCCTTAACACATTCTGCTCTCATGCTTATTCTTTTGCTACAGGCAATCTGGGATTCCTGTTGGCCTCTCTTGGACTCATGGGAGAAACCAGTCTTTCCTGACACTTTCAGGATAACCACCATTAAAAAGCAAGCTGTGAAACCATTATCAAATTCCTGCTCAAATAGCATAGCTTCCTGTAAGGAGCAAACTCCCAAACTAGATAAATAAGTATGCAGTTTGTGAAGGGGCTCTGTTTCAGCAAATTATTTATGAAAGCATTAATAAAGGCCAGCTAACATCTTCACTTGGGTTTATAACTTGCTTTCTGACTGCATAATAATATACATTTTTCTTTCAACAAATCAGACATCCCTGGTTCTTTTCCCTTAGGTTGCATTTTCTTTATTAATGCTTTCAGATGTCAGCTGAGCCAGGTTTCCAGGTAGGTACAATGACACAGTGGTGTACTATAGTAAATTCCCCAAGCTTGCACTCTGTGTCTTCAGTACATTGGAAGCAGTGAACCTTGGGGGCCTTTATTTTTATGACAGCAATAAATTCACCTAGTAAGATGAAGACTTATTTTACAACTCTTCCCTTTGATGATGGTTGCACTGTATAGTGCAAAGCCAGTGAAACCAGACATGCTTAAATAGTACAAAGTTTGAAAAAGGAAAAAAAAAAAACCCAGCTGTGATGGCTGTGGAAAAAACCTGAGTTATTCAGCTGCCCAAAAGCAGCAGAGGAAATGTGGGTTTTACCATATGACCGCTCTTTGGACTCTGAATCTGTCAAGGAAGAGTACCAAGGGATGCTACTCAAAGCCCCCACAAGCTAAAAGTGTATCTTGTATGAGCACCAGTATAGCATTAAGATCCATTTGAACACTCTCTGTCAAGGATCAAGGCCCATGATTAAAGAAAATGACAAATAAGCAAAAGTGTTTCCCAGCCTGCTTAGCAAAATGTAACATGCAGAGATGAGACCTGAGGTCAGGTTTGCTGTCAGAACTCTTTTGTTAGTTATCCATTATGGAATTTCTTTGGGCCGGGGTAGATCAAACCTAAACTACTTTATTGGCTCAGTCTTTATAAGAATTTCATTTTGTATTCTTCTTTTAGCCATAGAGTTAGCTTCAAACAACAAAATTCAAAAGAAAAAAAGTAATTCTCTTGTAATTGAGGATTTCCTTCTCTGGTAGAAAAAAAATATGCATCCAATAAGAAACATTTCTATGCTGATTATTAGTTGAACATATTTTTTGACAGCTTACATGCCATGAAAATAGTGAATGTGTATGAGTGTCACTTTTATCTAATTATGAGACTGTCAGTTTGCTGCTGAAAAAATACGAAGTATGGAAAACAGCAGAGATTAACTAATGGCTACTTTTAAAGCTCATGGACAGGGTGAGTCTGTTTTCAGAAAGCTAAGAACCAAAAGTAATGGGGTCTCAGTCACAGTTTCTGTTACAGATAGGATTTCCTCACACATTTCTTCATCATAAATAATGATTTGAATATTATTCTTGCAAATTGTCTAAATTATACCTATTAGATTCCGTGAGAATGTGGTTCCTTTTGTGCTGGGTCTGTGGATATTAAATGTCAGAAGAAGAACCCTTCAGATTCCAGGATCTCTTGTATCACTAAATGCATTTAAAGGATTATTGAAAGAGCAAAGGGGATCTGGGAAAGGCAGGAATCTTACATTACTGGAAGCTGTACTGTCCTAAGCATATTTCTCCCTAGCTTTGACTCTTAGCTTAGAAAAGATATTTAATTCTTGTGTCCTTCACTTTGTCTACAGTCAGATTTGATTTATGTAATGAATGCATGGTACAATATGAATGTGTAAGCAGTGTTTATAACTGGAGAATTACTCCTAAAACTGCAAGCTCTGCTTTTTCAGATCTGCAGAGAATGAACGTAATCGTGGATGTAAATAAGGCATTTGTACAGGCTTTAGCTTAGAATGCATCTGTAACTGAGGTAACAGGACACATACATTGAAATGTTACAAGAATACTCTTTTTAAGGGATTAATTTCCTAGTTTGGACACCATAGAATATAAATCTTTACCACAATAAGGTTCAAGAGCTGGAAAGTTCATCACAGAAAGAGCCTGAAAAGCTAGGTCAGTTTAGTGTATCCAAAAATAGACTGAGACTTGATTACAAGTACTTTCAAAAGTCAAAACTACTAAATAATAAAGTCCTCTTTAATCTAGCAGGGAAAGACACGAGGGAAACTAATAGCTGAATGTTTTATCCAGAGAAATGAAAATTAAGAATTGGTCCCTCATTTCTAAGAGTCAGATTGATTAACCACTGGAACAAATATTAAGGGACATGGAGTCCTTTTTTCTTGAAGCCTCCAAATGAAAAACATATTTTTAGAAGATATACTTTAGTAAAAAGAAAAAAAATATCATCAGCTCAATACACAGATGATGATAAAATTTAAGGGCATCTGTTACACAGAAGGTCAGACAAGGCAGGTGTTAAAACTTCTGAGTGAAAGCAGACCAAGGGAGAGAGCTGATTCTCAGTATTTTCAAATGCTGAATAAATTGTTAACATTTATCACCCTGCCTGTGATTTCAGCTTTATGCCTGTGCAACACAAAACATGGAATCCAGAACACTCAAACTGCAACTGCATTATATGGGTGGCAGACAAAGTTTTATCATCTAGCACTAGACTGCTGTTGTACCCTGGAAAAAATACGTCTGCTCTGCCAAACACTGAATCTAATCTGCTTTATGCAAAAGAGAACAAGAGGGAAGAAAATATGCGCACATAACAGTACTCTGTGTCTGACAAGAAATATGTATGTGTCTTACTCAAAGAAACAGAGCTGCCTGCATATTCATGAGCTAGGTACATTCAGGCCCTTATAGACACAGAATTTGATTAATGTGCAGTTTGCGCATCACTTGATGGAAATTGACATTTCCTAGAAATTAAATGAGATAAACCAATATCAGCAGACCCTGCATTTTCATATGCATTACTGAGTGAATGTACAGGTGGACAGGTCAGGTAGAGAAAGGAATCATTCAAAGTTGTCCAAGGGCATGTAAAGGAGCGGAATGACGTGGCATTTATGGCACTGGGCATTGAAAAATAAGAAAAGTGGAAGTTTTAGCAAGTTGTATCCTTGCAAGGGGTGCACATGGGATGGTAGAACAGCAGCAGCTTCACTGATGAATCAGTTATACCTGAGACAGACTTTGGTAAAGTTCATCACAACATTACTGGATGAATTCCTCAAAAAGGTCTAATCTTATACAGAAGGTAGTTTTTATGAGACAGTACTGGGGGGTTTGTATCACATGTAGAACCGATACAAGAAAGTAAAGACTAGGAAGGTCAACAGTAGTAGGCACTGGTTTGTATTAGAACTGACTTTCTGGAAAATCACACATTTATGTGTGAGTTGACATTATGTGTAATGCCTGGAAATCTGTGGGTAAGTACATGCTTAGAAAATAGGGATGGGCTTGTGCATGTGTTTTAAATACCGAGAAAAGCCTTAGTCTGACAAGTAATAGATTTAAATACCAGACCATTTATGTGAGATAGTGAGCAAAGCTTATATAAAATTTGAGTTCCTTCAGAGATTAAAATAATCCTAGTTACATTGCTTGTACTTTCCTTATGGAGTTTCAGTATTTTCTGGGGGAATGCAATGAATTTTGTAAATGTTGATGACCAGTGAGGAATACCAACAGTTTTACAGGAGACTTGTCACTTCTACAGCAGTATAGTTTTCTTTTGTGATCCATGTTCTTAATGGTCAGATATTTGTGTGAGTGGTTGATTTTCAAGAACTCAGAGTAAAATTGCCTTGGTTTATTTTTCTTTCTCTTCACAGTGACATTTTACTAAAGTGGTTTGGTGGTTTAAGAAGCTCTGTAAGAACTTAGAAGGTGAGCAAATGTGTGTCCCTGTAATTTTGTGACTGTTTTGCTCAGTATAATATCACCTTGTTAGGTTAGTTTTAACTTATGTAGCTCTGTTTATTTATACTGGATTGTTTCTGGCCCCAAAGAAGGAACTGTCTCAAATGCACTGGTGCAAATATATCTTTTCATGACCTGCTCTAAAGAGCATTGGGAAGAGAATGTCATAGCAGGTAGCACTATGTCTTTTAAAATTCAGTTTAGGTCAGATGGAGAGTTTTGTCTTCTATTCAATTTTATAAGGTTTTTCCAATAAGGTCCTTTTCATCTGTGAGTAGTAAAAGAGGGTTGGAGGGAACCTGGCAGAAAGCTGGAAACTGTTCATCCAGTGATTTCAGATGTATTTCTAGAAGCAAGTAAAAATACCACAAAGGGAAATGTACCCCACTGTTATAAATGCTGTGAACAAAGTGTGACAAAGGGATCACTGTCCAAGGCAAGCAAGACACTTCAGAGCACAGGCGGCAGGTGACTGTTCAGCATGATTGAATAAATGGGTTTAATAGAGGCAAGATACACAAAACCAAAAAATTAACAGCTCAACCAATTGGAGACTTACTCAGCATGCAGCACCACAGCAGACAGGAGTTTAATTCCCTGTATTTACAGAGGGCCCACAATTGGTCTTAAATTGTTAAGAACACATTAATGTCTTAGTGCAGTGCAAAATTTATAGCTGCTTGAGATGAAATTCCCAGTGCATAGAGTAAAATAATTTTAATCCCCTGTAAACAAAACAGAACAAAAGCTAGTAAGATTAATTCTTTTCTTTTGCTCTCTCCCCCACTCTTTTTTTCTGACTCAACAGGGATCATATAGTGAATAACAAGAAGCATTTAAATCATGCATGTTGTTTTCTCTGTTGTCTCAAGCTTCAATTTAATGGATACATATGGCGTGAATGTCAGCAGGTGCATCTGGATGTTTTTCCCTGAGATTCTGACTCTGCTATGTTAGAAAGTGTTGTATTCATAGGTACACTGTGGCCCCCAGACTGCAACCTTTCAAGCAAGAGGGCAGTCTAATGAACTGTTTTCCAGCCCCAGTTCTGCTGTGAATAGTTATTAATCTGCTCTGTGTTCCTGGCCCTGTGCTGCTCTGGTGTGTGTTTGTGCAGACATTCTGTGAACTGAGTTGGGAAACTGATGCACTTGCAAAAGAGTAACACTAGTAACAATAAAATGATTATATGCAACTGCGTAATTTGTCAGCTGAACCAGATTCCTGCTCTGTCTTGCAGCCTGATTACATAAATGTTTTTACCACCATTACCTGGAGGATAATTCAGGGACAAGGAGAAGAGCAGAGAGTACTGAAGCCAGCCTAAACAACACTGGTATTTGGATGGCAAATCCAATCTAGAAAGGAAACCTGCTGTTTCTAGTAATGATTTATGAAGGCATAGATCTGTCTACTGGAAAACATTTAGTTTTGAACTAAAATATCTAGTATTTAAGAAAAAACCCCACATTTGAAAAAATTTTGCTGCGTGCTGAGGAAGCTTCATGCTAATATGGCTATATAGTGTTTTGAGCAGATGGGTGGCAGCTGAGCTGTGATGAAGCATCACTCATAGTAGCAGTGTTGGCCAGCATTTGCAGATTCAAGATGGAGTGACAGGTCTGTACAGCTATATCTTCTCATTGCAGTCAGTGCTGTTGGCAAACTTGGTATCCTTTCCAGCTGAGGGCACCTTCTGTAATGGAACCAGACTGGTCTTAGCCACCGTCCATTTAAGACAATAACAGCTCCTAATGCTGAATGTGCCACCTGAGTTGCTCCTAGGACGTCCTGAGCATCACTGTAGTTCACCGTGTTAATTGATGCTCCCATGAAGCAAACACAAATGTGTTGGAAATAACATATGAATGGGACAGCAGTGGGTGACCAGTCAGTTATGAGCAGTGGAAATCTTCACAGGATGTCTTTAGACATGGGATTCCTGAATCATTGATTCAGTGCTCTTCCCCTTCCACATACTGAATGGGAATACAGAACCATCACTCTGGAAGTTTGGTCTTTCATGCAGACTCACTGCACAGCTTGCTATAGGAGTCAGATCTCTAAAACACAGCTGATATTGCAGGAACTTAAGCCACAGACAGTTTGGCAAAAGGCTGTTACTAAGGCATCATTAGTAACCTGTCCAGAGATAAAAACAATAAATGTAGGAGGAAATGTATTTTCAGAGTCTCTTGCAGGGCCATGAGAAGCCAATCAACACGTTGATAAAATCTCTGTGGGGGTTCCTTCTCCTACAACAAATTCACAAATGATTTAGAGTGCTGCCTATTGAAGCACCTACCAGAGGATTGAAGGCCATTGTCCCAGCTGCTTGTCTCACTGCAGTAGACTGAGGTGTAAGACATTTAAAATGAGTGCATGGACTAAGGAATGTTCTTTATCTCCTCCCCTCCCCTCCCCTCCCCTCAGAAACTTAGTCTTGTAGTCCTTGTTTTCTTCCTTTTGAACATGAAAATTTGCATGCAATTTACATGCTTACCAGATGATTCAGCTTAACAAGAAATGCTACTGGAGGCTGTGGTGCAACCTCAAGCTTTGGTGATATGGCAAATTTTGATTTCTTGTGACATGTTTGGGGTCAGGCTTTTCTAATAAACATCCAAGCAGCAGGAAAAAATGAGGACCAGGAAGAAGGGTAGCAGCTTGGTCTTGTAGATTTGTACACACAAAATGAATTGATCAAGCTTAGACTGTTGAAACCTCACATCAAATCCTGCATTGTTGAGAAAATTTTCACAACTTGAAAATATCTGACCTTTGTGTGGCAGTTTTGCACAGCTGCAAAAGCAGCAGGTTCCATGTCCATGGAGCAAGGGATCAGGTTCTATTATATTGGAATTGCAGTATACAGCCTATATTCATTTTCTCATTTTATTTGTGTGAATAATTAATGCTTTAATTTTCATATATTCACATTAATAAATTAGAATGCCTTATTTCAATATAATAATTTCCAGCAAAATAAGTATTCTTCAGGGATTTGCATAGCATTAATTTCCTATTTGGATCGTTATAAATATTTACAAACTGTGTGTGGGTGGATCTCTGTATGGTTAAAGATGTCACCTAAACATCTCAGTGAAATTATTTTCGAGCAATTATTTTACTCATTTGTTATACCCTTAGTTTTGTTTCTCTTAGACAATTGCAGCGGTAGCTTAACTGTAAAAACAGTAAAATCTCTTTCTTAAAGCAGAAGTCTTTGTTAGATGGTATTAACAACAGTATCGCTTGTATTTGGTATTACTGCTGGCAACCTTCATTTGAACATCTCAGAGAACTTAAGGAGTGTCAGGTGATGCAGGCTATCCACTTTCACAGCAAAGTATCTCTACTATTAATGTCAATTCTCATCTCTAGTTTTGAGCTAACTTTCTTTTTGCAGTTGAAGTATGGGAATTAAGTGATTTAACCTAAGGAGCAGGAGCCCAGAGTATAACACAGGACTCTTGATTTGATTCAGGGAACAGAAGGTCTTTAATGCCTCCTCTGATGTGAAATACTGCAGTACAGAAAAGGAGTTTGGATGGTCACAGAAGGTCAGATTGTTATCCCACAAAAGGGGAAACTCTTTCGTTTTACAGATTTCTCAAAAACAAAGAAAAGATCCAATCGAAACCTTAAACCTAACAGAACACTGCTTTCTGTTTCTGTAGAAGCTACTGTACCATTTCTAACAGCCCTGAAATTTGATTGTGATTTGAGAATTAGTTCCATTAAAAAATGCCATATTCATAGGTCATTCAATGATAATGCTGTATAGTCAGCTACTGTATATATTCTAGTGTATTATGTAGGCTAGTTTTCAATATCACAAAGGAAGCAATCCTATAAATAAACCTGTATTAATAGAATAATTGTGTGACATTTAAAGCAGTGACCTTCAAAGATGTTTACTGATTTGCCAGGAATTGCAGATCAGGATTCCCGGCTTCTTTCATGGCTTAGGCACTGGTACACCACTTCCTGCCAGCTAGTGATAGTGTCCATTGGACAGTATATTTGCTCATATACATTTATGTATTCCACAGGGGCTGAGCTGCCAGTACTGCTTGTTAAATGACTGCAGATCTGTAGTCCTTTTAATGTGGCAAATATTCACCTTATTTGAGGTTTTGGTCACAGCTATAACTAAAATTTTAATAGAGTTTTTTCCTTCTTTGGTGCTCTTGTCTTTTCTTTAAATGGTTGCACTGTTTTAACACAATGATATCATTTAGACCAAAGGGAGTATTACATGTATTACAATTTTTCCAAAAATTCATAAACTTAAAGTTTTCTATAGTACTAGAACATCTACAGGTATCCGGTGAATATTTGATGATTGGAGATAAGTGGCCATATGTGCAAAACATTTTTTAAAATCAATATATATAGCACAATGGAATTATTACAGGTTTAAATCTCTGATTCTTCCATGAATAGAACTGCAACCTGCCATTGTGGTACTACATAGTTTATGACCTAATTTTATGTGCTTTAATATTCTTTGTTCTTCTAAGTTTGTTTACTGTCCTGAGTAAAATTATATGATCTGTAGAACAGATTAGGGAACAGAAAGCTCAATAATGGAAGTTTTGTGTATCTGCTATCTGCTATATGATAGAGTGGAGATGATTTGAGGAAGCCTATGAAAGTCTAATAAATTCTGGTAGATTTTGTGTAGTAATTTATAAATATATACCACTGAGTGTTTCTGTAAGGACATGAAATCATTATCTGGTGGAAAGCCCAGAACATCTCTGTGAGCTAGAGACAAAAAGTCATGTCAACTCAGTGACTGAAAAATAAGCATACTGGGGAGGTTTCAGGCCCCCAGTGAGGCCGATAGAAAATTACCAGGAACGCTCTAAGGGAACATCTAAGCATGGAGAGATAATCATGAAGGTTGGGTAAGAAGTCAGACCTGGTTACTCATAGAATCATCATAGAATCATAGAATGTCTCGGGTTGGAAGGGGAACTTAAAGAACATCTAGTTCCAACCCTCTTGCCTTGAGCAGGGACACCCTTCAGTTAGACCAGGTTGCTCAGAGCCCCATCCAACCTGGAGCTGAACACCTCCAGGCATGGGGCATCCACAACTTTCCTTGGCAACTGTTCCACCCTCACAGTAAAGAATTTTTTACTAATACCTAATCTAAACCTACTCTCTTTCAGTTTGAAACCATTCAGTTTGAAGCAGTCACTATATGTCCTTGTAAAAAGTCCCTCTCCAATGATAATGTAGGCTTCCTTCAGGTACTGGAAGGCTGCAATTAGGTCACCTCAAAGTCTTCTCTTCTCCAGGCTAAACAATCTCAATTCTCTCAGCTTGTCCTTATAGGAGAGGTGTTCCGTCCCTCTGATCAACTTGGCGGCCCTCCTCTGGACTCACCCCAACATTTCAGTGTTCATTCTGTGTTGGAGAGTCAGGGTTTTTTCCAATCTGGTCTTGAAAACTGCCATGGAGAGAGACTAAAGAATATTTCTGGATAGTGCTTGATTGCCCTCTTGGTGAAAGGATACATTTTTAAGACCAGCGAATGCTACTACATTAGTGAAACAAAAGAGTCCATGAAAGGTTGTTATTTTAAGCAGTAACTGTTTATTATTTTTAATCTCTTAGAACATCTGATTGGTACATGATGCATCAGTCCATTTCCATACTCTGACACACAACTCTGAATTCAAAGCATCCTTCTTTCTGGAACAGTAAAACTGAGTAGAACTCCTTTTTGGGTGATCTCAGTTTTCCGTGAGAATGCTTTCAGATTTGGCCAGAAGCAGCCACTTGACTGCAATCAGACTCAACTAATATGGGTTTTTAGCTGCACACAGGACCTGTGAAAGTCAGCTCAGGAACCCAAGAGTACGAGGAAGTCTTCCAAGAGCTGAGACAGGGGTCTGAAAGTGTGAATTAGCCTTACAGGCATAAATTTCCCTATGGTAATTCTCCCTTATAAGATTCTAAAATGCATGGAAAATATATTAAAAATGGTTTTCAGGTGCTATTCAGCATTAATAAACATAATAAGCGATCACATTACCTCAGTATACACTGCCTTTCAGATGAAGAACTTAAAGTGCCTCACAGACACTAATTAATTAAGCCTTACAACACACCTGGGATGGAAACACTTCAGGGGAGTTTATAATATCTGTTCATTTTACATTTACATTAAACACAGCACAGAAAGGTTAAAAGATTACTCCCCAGTGACACGGCAAGTCAGAGCTAGAGCAAGGAGCACAACCCCAAGATCCAATTTGAATGTTGCTCTGCTGGAACAGTGGAAAATACGTATTGCAATAATACAGTTTATAACAAGATTAATAAGCTGTGTAAATATTTATTTGCACTGCAGATTCGGGATAACAAAATATTGCTGTGATTTAGTGAAGTTTATATTGTGCAGATTGAGAAATAACTGCAGACTAGTGCATCAGAACTCATTTCACATTAGCAACACAGAGGTATGCTGCTGATCCTCTGCTATCCGCTTCTGCAAATGTGTTGTAGATGCAGCAGCAGGACTAAATTCACTTTAAGAAAAATGAGTGCAGCTAGATGAACCTGGCTCCTCTGAAGTCTGAAGAATGGTAGTAATAAAAGTTCTTGAAGATCTGGCTCTCCATGCCCTTTTCAGGTCTCTAACATTTCCTTTTATTAGCCTGAGTCCCTTGAGGTGAAACTCCCAAAAGAATAGTAATTGTGATTAAGATATCTTTTTACCCAGAGCCAGTGAAAGTGAGTCTTGAAATATGTTATATCGATCCTGAGTAATATTAGGGTTATATTATCATCTAATTCCAACCCCTCTGCCTTGGGCAGGGACACCTTCCACTAGTCCAGGTTGCTCGAAGTCCCACACAACACTTCCAGGAACGGGGCATCCACAGTTTCTCTGGGCAACCTGTTCCAGTGCCTCAACACTCTCACAGTAAAGACTTTAATGGCTAATCTAATCTAATCTACCCTCTCATTTTGAAGTTAGTCCTCCTTGTCCTATCACTACCTGCCCTTGTAAAAGGTCCCTCTCTAGCTTTCTGCTATAAGGTCTCTCTGAAGCCTTCTCTTCCCTAGACTGAACAACCCCAACTCTCTCAGCCTGTCTTCATATGAGAGGTTCTCCAGCCCTCTGTCTTCATGAACCTTCTCTGGTCTTATTCTTAACAGGTCCATGTACTTGGTGTGTTGAGAGCCCCAGGGTTGGATGCAGTACTCCAGGTGGAGTCTCATAAGAGCAGAGGGGCAGAATACCTCTCTCAACCTGCTGGCCATGCTTCTTTTGATGTAGTCCAGGATATGCTTGGCTTTCTAGGATGCAAGCATACTTTGCTTGGTCATGTCAAGATTCTCATCCATCAGCACCTCCAAGTCCTTCTCGGCAGGGCTGCTCTCAATCTATTCTCTTCCCAGCTGTATTTGTGCTCGGGATTGTCCTGACCCAGATGCAGGACCTTGCATTTGGTCTTGTTGAACTTCATGAGGTTTGCACAGGCTCACCTTTCAAGCCTGGCAAGGTTCCTCTGGATGGCACTCTTTCCCCCCAGCATGTTGACTGCATCACACAGCTTGGTGGTGTTGCCACATGTGCAACTCAGTCTTACTGTCTGTTACACCAACAAAGATGTTAGACAGAGCTGGTCCCATGTCCAAACCTTGAGGAACACCACTCATCACTTGTCTCCATTTATACATTGAGCCATATTCTGCAAATACAACTTTCTGTCTCTGAATGTTTCCCCTCTTTCTCCACCCTGCCCCCCAATGTTCAGAATAGCCTGTGAAGCCTCAGGAAAACTCACTGAAGTAAAATTGGAAGCAGAGGAATGACTTTGTATGCACATGCATCAAGTTTACATCTAGTTTTGCTGTTAAATGAATAAGGTTATATATATATTTATCAATATATTTAAATGAATCTGAAAACTTCTTGTCATTTATTACACAGTAACTTTGAGTGTTTATATCCTTAAGTTGCCTGATATTAACTGACAGTGTCAAAAGTAGCACAATCCCCAAACATGGAACACTTCTTCTATCGTTAATAGAGTTTTTACTGAACTTACTGCTGGAAACTTCTGGCTTGACTCTGCATATGAGTTGTCCCCTTCAAGCATGATAATATTTATGTCTTTGAGTACATTTCACGAGTAATTCTTGAGGCAGTTTTAGAAAGGAAGTCAGTAGTGTTACTGTGTTTGAACAGGCAGGGACCCAGTGTCACTGAAGTGACTTGACATCTAAGAGGCCAGTGGTGTGTCCCAGGTAGGTAAAGGACACCTGCACAGGGTCCACACTGGGACTCGATTTGATCTAACTTCCCTTCCACATGTGACAGATGGGCAGAGAGAAGGCTGGCTGAGGTCACTCTCCTTCAGAGCCCAGCAGCCTCATACTGCTGCAAGTTCCTCAGCAGGGAGCGTCACCCTTACTCACATTTTTTTGTGCACTTAGAAATTATTTGACTGATAGGAAAGTAGTGTGCTAATGAAAACACTGGAACCTTCCAAGAAATAGTAGCCTCTGGTGGAATGAATTCAAACACAGATTTCAGCTTCTATTTGCAAGCATGGCAGAGCACACTGCCACATTAAGTGCTTTTAATCCTGTTAAATTAGGACACAACATTTCTATAAGTAATTCAATCATCTTAGAAAATGCTTTCTGCTTCATTGAGACCTACATTCCAAAGTCTAGAGAAACTGGATTTGTATCTGGTTGTTTAAAAAATCCTTTTGAGAGTCCTTTGAGTGATTTTTTTCCTCTTTTTGAGAGGATGGTGGGACTGGGACTTCTTTTTACTGAGCTGTGGGACTGGGACTTCTTTTTACCGGAAGCAAACCCCATGTTATCCGTGGCTTTCCGTCGGAGTTTTCTACTGAATTACATCAGCACACCAAAGCCCTAGTTTCTCAAGTACTAATCGTGTTACCTTTTTAATCAAGAGTTTATGTTCTCACCTCCTCCCATCAATACAGGCAGTTCATATTGTCTTGAGCTACATCCTGCTTTCAGTTGCATGTGTGCTATAGACACTTGATAGTAGACCTCATTAAAGCATTTGTATGGTTGTGTAATGACAGAATGGGAGTTTGGGGTGAGAATACAAACCCATTGTTTTTCAAAAATGATTTATAAGACATTCATAACTGCTAAACACATTGTAAGCCCATAAACTTGCATTCATTATAACTGATGTGACCCAATTACAGAATGAATTGAATTTCCTTAAAATATATATGCTGGCTCTCCTTCCAGTAAAGTGCTTATTGTTGTCTGCCTTTTGTACCTTACTAAGGGAGAAGCTTGTTCAATGAAGTTTGTAGGCTAAAGCATTTTATGTTTAGACTCAGATCTTACTGCTTAGCTCTGTCAATGCTTTTTCCGCCCTCTTTGTAGTCAGCCTAGTTGTATTGCTTTCAAGTACTGAGGGTAATCCCTTCAGCTTTCACAGGCATTGTCAGCTGATGTGATGTATGATCCACTATAACATGCAAGAAGGTGCTCATTCCAGTGTGAGAAGTTCCATAGTATACACCTTATTCTTTATATTCAAGGTGATGCTGAGGGATGCACTCACTAACTTTCAGATCCTCCACATTGTTGCCAAATCTATGGGTTATAGTCCTCTCTTTTTAATACAGAATATGTGTCTTCTGGTGGTGGGGAGTTTGAAATTGACACAAGGATCTTGAATTGAGTGCCTTGAAGGTGAAAGTTCTTCCCTCACAAATAAGAAACAGCTGAAACAGTACACAGGCTCCACAAGCTAATTCTCATAGACTGAATTCTCTTCTGTACAAAACAGCTACTTAAGACCTGCTTTAAATATAATTTTTGAATATGTGAATTTTAAACTGTTTCTCTGCTTTACCTGCATAGCTCATCCCTGTTAATATATTCCATTTTGGGAGGGAGAAAATAAAACACAGAAAATTTGTTTTTCTTTTGTCATATGTCTTGAGATGGTGTAATTTGGGGGAGAAGAAATCTAAAGCTTGTGAAACCCCACTGAAGTGGTTTACTAAATAGTATTAAACTATGTTAAAGACACAGTGGTGACAAACATACACACAGCAAACAACTCAAGGGGAAAACTTGTATACCAAAAATTCATCTGCTTATTTTTACGATATTAGTTAGTCTGACTGGAGAAACTACCGCTCAGTATGAAAATTGCCTAACTTGTATAGTATGGCAGCCATCTTGAATTCCAGCTGGCTGCTCTCACTTTGTTAGACAACTGATAGGCAAGACTTTGTACACCAATTGCATTTGCTGAAGTAATCCATTGATCTGTAACCTTCTGTCAAGTATGCAGACTGACTCTTATTATCTTTAAATAAAGTAATATGAGGCAATAATCAAGAAATAGCTCTCCTTAAGTCTGTGCAGTGAGAGGGAATACTGGGATTTGTAGCACGTTTTCCCAAGGTAATGTCACTTTTAAGAGTTGTAGGTTTAGAGTAATGTAAACAGACATACAGTGATGAAAGATTTATTATAAAACTCTGAGGTAAATGGAAAGAGGCAGAATATGTACTTAAAATATGCAATATTACTTGTTTATATCTTAAGTTGCATTAAGGTGTGACTTAACACAAGCTTTTCCTTCTTCATTGCTGTACTAGCAGCAACACCACTCCCATACTTACTAACCTCAAGAGACAGAAAGATCGTCAGTCTGTTTTGAATGCCTACAGATAACTCTCCTCACTGCACAGATTAACACTGAATGGGAAAGCTCAGAAACAAATGCTGTTATTTCTAAGCTTTTATAGTGTTAACATGCAGCAATCTGGCTGAAATCATGGAAGGCAGATACCTGTGCTCTGATCTTATAAGGGAGGAGTTTCAGTTTTAAATCTACTGATGTCTATGAGGGGAGACCAAAAGAGGAGAATTCTCTGTTTGGAATCAGAATAGAATCAGTACAGAAAGTAGCAGGGCAGGTTGTGTCTTTATATTCAGTATCTGTAGTTCATACCTAGGCCTTAGCAGGCAGCTGTATTTAGGAAGTTCAGCATTCATTCCTGCTCATTAGTTCTGTTTACCAAAAGCAAGAGAGCTAATTAGTGTTGGCTGTGGCTGTGGTCTCTCTTATTATGGACTCACCTGTTCAGCCCTCAGGAAGGCCAAGATCTGTCTGCTCATTTCACACAGGGCATTGGGCTACTAGCAGATGATGATGGTAAATGATGATCAGCTCCACTGTCCTGCTACATATTTACAGTGATAATGAAATGCATAGTAGTCATTACCATCTCTACACAGCCTTCAGAATTTACTGTTGGTGCAAAAGTGCCCTTCAGGGCTATGGACACTTTAATTTATTAACCCTAAAATAAAGACAGCATGAGCAAAGACTATATTACCACCATCCATGTTATCAGAAAGCACTGAAGTGTTGAAAGTGAGAATGCTTTGATTTAAGGTCTTGCATTTTCTCATGTGTTTATTTCTGAGATTGCTGGAAAAAGAACTAATTAGCAGTCACAGCAATGGCATTTCTGTGCTGGTGGACACCCGTCCAAAGAGAATGAACAAGGTGCTCCTTATGCATGGCCCACTGAAATGACCCATAATTTTAATGTATTTCAATTATTTTTTACAAATGGTCTAAGATACATTAATTTGTACAACTAAATGTGAGATGCAATAATTCCTATTGTATTTATCTGAATATTATTTGCCCTTACATTTCAAACTTCACTGTTAGATGGAATTTATGCCTCCCCAGAACACTGACTGCACTTTTACTATCTTACCCTTGTGGTAAAAGCAGTATCTTAATTTTTTTTGGTCTGTGACCCTTGTATATACAAACTTCTTGAGACATTTGATTTTAGTTGCTAGTGATTTCTGCTTTGGGATAGTGTTAAAATTGCTGAAGATGACAAAATATCTTGAAAACTTAGATATGAGAGAGAACAGATTTTTTTTACTGACTTTTTTGTCTCAGTATTTCACACACCTAAACAGAGGGCAGCAGTTCCAAACTGTGGGGCAAAAGGCATTAAACATGTTTGAACTGCAATTCTTGCAAATAAATCTGAAGTAAACCATATGAACTGAATCAGGTTTGGATAAGAATTCAATTCATCAAAACTTTAATTTCTTTCATTTATAGATCATGTTGTATCTGATACACCTTAGAAACTACTATCAGTATTCTTAAATCTCATTACCAAAAATTAAATTGTGCAACAATATAGAATTGTCTTGGATGGAAGATGAGAAAAAAATTATCAATGTTCAGCAGCAATGCAAAATACAAGTTTTGCTTAAAGATTGAAGAATTTGAGAATACTAAGAAAAGCAAAGAAAGTAGTCTAGGGGTTTTGTGTTGGGTCTACTTTATTGGAATACTTAAAATATCATTATTCTTTGCACAAATTAGGATGTTATCCAGAGTACATAATCTATTAAGTGTTTTAAGATTCCACTTTCACAGCTTTTGATAAGGAAAGCTTCAAAAATTCAGTACTTCTTCAATCCATTATATAAATATACAGGTCACCACAGACCATTATTTACATTGAAAATTTAACATTGCCAAAGTTCCAGAAAAAGTGCTCACACGAGGTAATCAGATAGTCAGAAGAGGTGATCATCCCACTGTATTCAGTGCTGGCGCAGCCCCATCTCAAATACTGTGTGCAGTTCTGGTCCCTACAGTTTAAGAAGAATGTGAAAGTCCTGGAATGCATCCAGAGGAAGGTGACAAATCTGGTGACAGGGCTGGAAGGAATGTCTTATGAGAAGCAGCTGTGTGCATTAGGCTTGCCTAGTTTGGAGAAGAGTAGGCTGAGGGATAACCTCACTGCTCTCTGAGATGGAGGTGCTGAGTTCTCCCTGGTATCCTGCAACAAGATGTGTGGGAATCATTCAAAGCTGTGCAGAGTAGGTTCAGACTTGACATTAGCAAATATTTATTTAATGAGAGAGTAAAGACTCTTGTAGGTCCCTCAAAAAAAATTGAACTATTATATTCTATTTATTTGTCTATTCTGTTGTTTTGACTATTTTTTTTTTNCCACAGGAAAGACCATAGTATTTTTGGCTTCATCCATCATATTTACTTTGTGCCAAAGCCAGATCCTCAATGGAAATAGGAAACAACTTAGTAAAATGGTCCACTGTGCCTCCCTGGGGAAAATCTCTTCACCACCTCTGCAGCACCAGGTTGCTGGAAGTACATGTTTGCAGCAAAACAGTCTGTGGTGCACAGATCTTGCTTCAGACTGTCTGTTGGGGGACTGTACTCTGACACACCAAGCCTCACAACAAATGAAGTCATCTACAGCCTTGATAAGCAAATAGGTTTTCAGGATAGGTGGGATTATTTCTGCCCAATAGATGGTGTCTGGTTATTCGTGCTCTCCTCCCTTTGTTGTTGTAGTATTGTTTGGTTTTGTTGTTGGTTTCTGTTTCTATTGCTCTTGGGTTTGGGTTTTTTTTCTGCTTGGCTGCACAGACAAATTTTGATCTGGAGGAAAATATCAATGTTTCAGCTTTATTTTCCCTCCAGAGGATTGCAATTCAGCTCTGCTACCTAATTGTAGACTTGTAACTACATCACAAAGTGATCAAACTAATACAGCTAGGAGAAACTATTGTTTAGCATTTATATTGCTGACTAGCAGAAAATGATGTCTGCATCAAGGCTTGCATTGCAAAGACTCCCTGTGTGAAAGCAGTCTCAAAGATTATGACTGAGCTTCCCTCTGTCAGGAACACAGAAGAGAGATTGCCTGTTAGCAATGGCCTCACATGTCCCACCATCACTTGCAATCAAGTGAAGCAGGGTGTTACAGCTCACTCTTTCCTTTGCTCCTCTCCTATATAGGTATAATTTTTTCATGAGATACTAAGCTAAATAAGGCATAAAAATCTTCCTGCCATAGAATGTAAAAGGAGAGAAAAGCAGAAAGCAGAAGAGAAGAAAAAGCCGCTAAGCAAGACTTCACTTATTGGGGTACTTATTTTTTTCATTAAGTCTTGGCAGCTACTTTAAGAATTAAAATATTACTAGTTTTCAAATTTTACAATTGACTAGCCTGTGAACTTAAAAACACTTGGGGAAAGGTGAATAGTTCATTAGCTTGTTCCCTCAATGACACTTTCAAATGCTTTCCTTATGGTGACCTCTGTTTTAAATTTATGGGAATCACTTAAGTGTCAAACAAGCTAAGTGGTGAATTTCATTAATGAAAAATTAATGGAGAAGACCTTGGGCTAGTTTTCAGTACTTGTTTACAATACATATAATACATTAGAAGAATATCAGTCAAGCAAGGACCCTGCATAGCTGCAGTGGTGTTGTAAATGGGACTTTATTCTTTTTTTCCAGTTAATGAAAGTATGAGGCAGGAAAAAAATACACATAAAAGAGATTTAATGAGTCTTTGGAAATGTGTTAAAATAGGGTACACAAGTCATAAATTTCAATTACTAGCTCTACTCCAGCCATGCTTATTAGTGTAGGAACGAGATACCAGTCCATAAAAGGATGAAAGTCTTTGTGACAGACAAGGAGCAACTAACTTGTAGAAATTTGGAACTATGGTCCACTGGTTAGAATGAGGGACTACGGAGAAAGTCTTAACATTCCCATGTTGTCTCTGCTGGTGAGGTGACACATGACCCCAAAGCAAGTTCATTTCCCCCAGAAATGCTGCTGCTTCTCTAAAACTAACTTTTTTCAGAAGCTCCTCAGGGACAGCCTTCGGAGAGAATCTTGCTCTGCCTTTCTATATAATGAACTGAAAAATCAAAGTCACACTTTCATGCACTGTGAAAGGCATGGTTTATTATCTCAAATGAAAAGCTGTGCAAAATCGTACAGTTCAAATATATTCTCCAGCTTAAATCAGACTATAGCTACCCATAGGCTTTGGATCAGAAATGAAACAAGACAAGTCTTGTCTTTAAAACTTTTTTCATCCTATGATAAGTGAGGAGTCTTTTAAAGATATTTCCTTCCACCACACTAATGCCAAAACACCATCCTGAATTAAACATAGATACTAATAATACAGCAAACTTTAGTTCTATTGATATGATACAGTTCTCCCCAATATATTATATATGTGTTTATCAGACAAGCGGTCAACACAGCATGAGGCAGTGAATCCCAAATTGTCAGTAGTATGGTATAGAACAATTTAGGCATATGGATTCATAAACATGAAGTATCTTTAGGCATAGAAAAATTTCTAGGAGGTCCAGATGGCCCTCTTTCTTCTCCTCCCCACTTTAAAGCAGCACAAGAACGTATATGTCTTGGGACAAGTTATATGGTAATGAAAAAATTACTTTGTACAATGTCCTGGTATTCAAATCCACATATCATCACTGTGCTAGACATAGAACTTCTGTTTTTGAGTGTAGAAAGCTCCTACAGACTTGCTACGAAATACAAGACCAAAATTTAAGAAGCCATGCCTCAGTTTCCCTGCTTTAAAAATGAGAATTATGGTGTCTGTGACACTGTTGTACCATCTTATTGCTTATTTGTGGCACTATTTACATCCAATCATTGAACTGTCATCCCAGTTCTCATTGAAGAGTTATAAACAGCTTTTTAGGAGAATGCTCTCAAATGCTCTGAGCACTGGACTGCCTTCAAAGTGATCCTTCAGGCCTGCTGGGGCTCACTCGATGCCAGTTTCCAAGCAGAGTATTCAGATCAGTCTGCATGAAGGAGTAAATGAGGAACGACAGTTATGGCTTTTCTGGCTTTCTATTGGCAGTGGATTAATAATGTAAAGTACTCTGCATGACAAGCTATTTGTTTTTCCTGAGATTAAATAGAATCACTTGTAAAACTATGTGGGTTTATTACTATAATATTTTTCACAGGGTGATAACAAATATGAGTACCATAATATCATCCAGATCAGTCCTTAATGGACTGTTTAATGTTCTTAAATAATTTTGGGAATATGAACTCTGAGGATTATTTTGTTTAATAATACTAATATACACAAGAAAATATTCAGATGCTTATTAGATTCATTGTAGAGGGAGGAGAAGAGACTGCAATTATACAGCACATTGAAGAATAACTGAGATGGTATTTGCAAGGTATTACCCAACACAAAACAGTTGACTTTAGGAATTTTGAAAGAAGCTTTTTTTGTCTCTTTCACCAGGCTTCAAAAATTTGTTCAAAATGAACCAATGTTTAGAAATGAACCAACACAAGCTGTGCATGTTGCAAGACTGCAGTTCCCCTCTATTGTAAACAAATTTATTTATCTGTGGCTGTACCTGTGAAAGACTACAGCATGTCCTGTTCAGAAACTTGGGATCAAAATAGTAAAAACATTGTAATTATGACACCATCATCCTTCTAGAAAAAGTCTGTTATTCCCTAGTTGCCTATAGGCTTGACTTAGCACACATAGGGCCCTTCAGTTGACAACAAAGATGATGGTAAAATAGCTTTTTCTTTTTCTTTTTCTTTTTCTTTTTCTTTTTCTTTTTCTTTTTCTTTTTCTTTTTCTTTTTCTTTTTCTTTTTCTTTTTCTTTTTCTTTTTCTTTTTCTTTTTTTTCTTTTTCTTTTTCTTTTTTTTTTTTTTCCCCCTAAATTCTTCAACAGGAGAATTGAATGTACCTGACCTTTTTCTTCATGGAAAATGTTTTCCACATTCTAAGGGGAAAAAAATAAAAAAATCTACTCCCAGATGATATATCCTATGGCTATTTTTCATACTGAAAAATTGAGATTATGATACATCGTGAAGAATCTCCAGTCTTAGGAACCTGGGGTATGAAAACAAGTAAGAGTTTGTGAGACAATGCAGCAGCATTTTCAATGTATTCTGGGTATTTTAGCTGTGGAGGTTGGGATGTTTTCGTAGCTGTATGTATGCTTAAGGTTGGGTTTTGGTCCTGGAGTTTTTTGTTGTTTATTTATTTTGGTTTTTTACTTTTGTTTTTATTTTGGTTTATCAACAATGTAAATGTAGTCAGAAAGCTTGAAATCTTTTATTTGCAGATTACATGTATGAGGACAGATGTCCTACTTGGTTTGTGTTCAGTACTTTAAGCTGCTACCAGGGTAATGAATTAAAATCCAAGGTGTCTTCTCTCTGTTAGTGCAAGAGTGCTTGCAGTCCCTGAAGAATGGCTTACTAGTACTACTCAACACATTTGAATGCTTGAAGGCAAAATAAGAATCAGGTCTGAACTGGTCACTTCTGATCCCAAGTGGGAAATGTGTCCTGGAGACATCCAAGCTGGCAGTATTAGAGTACATGGCCTACATATATAAATAATCACTCAAAAAGACTTGTTTGCGATGTCCTGAATGTCAGAACAGAGTTTTAGTACATAGGTGTGATGATAGCACCAATTCTTATCTAGTCATTTTCCATAAGGTGTATCTTTCTTCAGTGCTTTTAATTTCTTCATGAAGCTGACTTGAAAAACTGCTTCATTCAATAATAATAAAAAATTATTTAAAAAATCATAGTTATTTATTTAAATGTCTAGATTTCTCTAAACTTCAAAGTTACTTTAAACTTATCACTGTTATTTCTTCCCATAGCCTCTTTTGTTTTTCATATTTGGGTGAGTGCAAAGCTGAGATGATAAACCGTACAGGCATTTCGCTAATTGCCTTCAAGTTTGAAATTTTAGAGTCAGAGATTAGTAGACTGTATCTCTGAGTATGGCAGTGGAAATTACTTCCTCAAAATGTCTCACTATTGTAAGTGAAAAAACCACTAAAAACTTAATGTCTTTGTAAATATGTTATTCCTTTCAGTCAAAGATTTGTTGAGTTTGACATATTAATTCAGTTTTTAAGTTGTAACACACTCAATGACATGCTGATAAGTGACAAACAGAAATTCTTCACTTTGATGGAGCCACCAGGTAATCAACAGATGTTATGTTAAAAAAGGCTGTTAGTTATGTGGTCTGGGGAAAAAGTCTCCAGAGTTTAAAGGCCACGGAGCTTAAAGGTCATTCATCTATGAGTGATTTTGTAGATATACAAGCTAGCCAGTTAATAAAGCCTGGAAGCTAACATAGTCAGTACTGAAGAAGATGAGATATTTCTGTATCTCTTCTTGATGTACCTGTTACTTATACCACCAAGTACTGAAAAGAAGCAATACTGTCTGAGTTTTTAAAAACTATATTGGAAAGACATTAGAATCACAGAATCATAGAGTATCCTGAGTTGGAAGGGACCTACAAGACTCATCGAGTCCAATTATTTGACTGGCCTCTGTCTGACTGACTAGTTCACTTAGTAGCTTATGTCTTGTCCTTTTTCTAGGCTTTCTGTTTTTTGGCAAAATCTCAAAGGCAATCTAGAATCACCTCATTAGTCTCTTGAATCAACACAAGATGAAGAACAAAATATTTTAAGACATTTTTGTCATTTATATTGATCAAAGACAGGTGCCTTGTATCAAACTCGTATTAATCTGTTAAATCAAATTAACGTCTAAAATTTGCATCCCTTGACTGTGATAATTAAAGAATGTTTCATAGACATTGAGAGTTCCCAGTTCAACACCTAAATAAGAAGTTGTCATGTGAATGCAGTGTCAAAGTTCAGAAGACTATTATAAAATGAAAGGATAAAATACTTCACAGTCTCTCAGTATCAGGATCCGAGATCCTTATGTAGTAAGGTAAATTTCTGGTAAACTCCTCCAAATTTTTCACTCAGTAACTGTTTAAGTGCGTGGCACAAAAAATCTGGAAGAGGTTTCCAAAATGAATAAAGTTGCTTGAAAGTGTGGGAACCAGTCGTCTCTTACCTGCCTTTGGGACTTCTGGAAAATAATTTTAAGTTTTTTACCCTAGAATTTTGCTTAGCTTCAGGATATATAGAAGAAAAATATTGCAGAGTACACCACAGAGAAATGTAGGTGGTCTCTGGACATTTCTTGTTTATTACTACATATTTGATTGGTTTGTGGAATAAAATTCTTCTTTGGTGAGAAGCATTTATTAAATAAATCAACAACTATTAACACTGATATGCTACACAGGACTTATTCTACTGTAGTTCTCCTTGTTAAGCAGGAACTACATGCTATTCAGAGCTCTATACTGGACTGAAATACATCTGATGTCTGTAGATATGTTAGATGTGAACCAGTGAGAATATGAGACTTGAAAGGTGCATTGTGGCTGGAGGGTACCTATTGCAGTCCACTGCCTTTTTAATTGTTTATCAACTGCTTCTTAGAAGTAGCTTTTGAGGAGTTTTATGGTATTTCTGTATTTAATATTCTTCCAGAACCTCACTGTTTTCTCTAATAATTATGTGTGCCAGCCAACACTTTTATTCAGAAAAGAGAGTTGATGGGACGAGGACAATTTGTGAAAAGCATAAAGGTCAGGTTTGTAGTTTTGCACAACTGCCCCACTTGATTCTAGTGATTAAGCTGACAAACTTCGTTCATAAAGTGCATTTAACCAAGGAAATTATTATATAGCTATTTCTGTGACTGTGTTTCACATATAGCCTTCAATATAAAAATCATAAAAACACAAAAGGAAAATTTTATAGGTCTTAGATAGGGAAGCAGTAATTGTTCCCCTTTTTTTTTTTCCTATAAATCATAGAAACAAAAGCAAAGAAATAACAGAAAACTTCATACTCATTCTAATTGATTATTTCTTCTATTCTGTTTCTTACACAGCATGGCTCACCTGAGTGGTAGTGCAAATACAATAAAAGCCAGAACATACTAAAGCAATCTCATGATCTCTAGAGCATCCAGCTCTGGGATCCCCAGCACAGGAAGGACATTGCCCTGTTGGAACAAGTCCACAGGAGGGCCACCAACATGATTAGAGGGTTGGAGCACCTCTCCTGTGAGAAAAGGCTTAAAGAATTCTTCAGCCTAACAACTGGGGAGACCTAATTGAGGCCTTCTAGTACCTGAAGGGAGCCTACCAGAAGGATGGAGAGCGACTTTTTACAAGGACATGTAGTGACTGCTTCAAACTGAATGGCTTCAAATGGAAAGGGAGTAGGTTGAGATTAGATATTAGGAAAAAAAATCTTTACTGTGAGGGTGGTGAGGCACTGGAACAGGTTGCCAAGGGAAGTTGTAGATGTCCCATGCCTGGAGGTGTTCAAGTCCAGGTTGGATGGGCCTCTGAGCAACCTGGTTTAACTGAAGGTGTTCCTGTCAATGGCGGATGGTTAGAACTAGATCTTAAAGGCTAGATCTTTAAGGTCCCTTAAGCCATTCTACAATTCTATTATTATGCGATTTCCATTTTGCATTAAAACATGAGGGACATAATGATAACTTGGTGTAAACAATAGTGCTGCCTTGCCAGCTCTACCTCGTGTCAGTGAATGACAAGTCTCTGTGAATTAAAATGATACTATTGCTTGAATACGTTGAATGATCTGGCTCCATTCCCTCCCTTAAGGAATACATTTCAACTTCCCTTTGTCCAGCTCTGGAATATATGCTGCTTGATATGGTCTATTACATGTGTATGGCTATATATGAATCTGAGTGATTACTGGGCAAAGCTTATGCTGTTGGACAAGATTCTTCCACAAGTGAATCACCTTCTATTGTTCTGCGGGATTTCCATAATGTTTCTCCATTAGTTCCAGATGGTCAATAAGAACAATTTTTACGCTATTTGCAGAAGCATCCAAACTTGGCAGTAAGATACAACTAAAGCAGTTCAGCCACTTCCACTAATTCTGCTGTAAAAAAAATTGAGATGCTATAGGCTGTGAGAATATCATTTGCATTTATTCTTAGGGGAAGTACTGCACTGACAACCTGCCTTGCTGCCCTATGGATAGGTTGCTTCTGGAAGGAAGGCCTGTGAAAGAGAAGGTTCCGGTTGACCAGAGATAATACATATGTTTTGTTGGATATTTCACAGATCAATGACACTTTCATATGGAAGTTTTCATATCTATTGGTTTTTATCTATGTTCTCACCTCCAGTAATTCTCACTGTAATGCATGGTCATCAGGAACTCTGTTCATGGAAGTCCCCAAAGAGTCTTCAGGTGGAAGAGACTTTCAGAATTACTGACCCAAAGAAATAATAAAATAGAAGCATTTTCATGTCTGAACTGAATTTATCCTATAATCAGCCCACAGAAAACACATATATTCTGGTTGGTTTTTTTCCTACAACATATTATATTCACTTTCCATTTCCTGAGGGCTAGAAAAACCCAAGATAACTGTTCAGTCTGACTTGTCACATAGTAAAGAACTCAACTCTGCTTTGTTTTGTTTCTCTGATGTATGTTGTAGATGAATATATATAAGTTATTTGCAGTCAAGTGAATTTGTCTGTGTTTCTGAGAGAGCTTTTCCTCCAGACAGGAAATCTCAATTTTTTTCCCAGTTGAACACTGTTATCAATGTTACTTAGTACAGGACAGTGTAAGATTGTACAGTTACAGCAGGAAGAAATTGCTCTAGCAGGGAATTTAAAATAGGGGGGTTTGAGAATGACACCAAATCAACAAGACATGAGTAATATGGAGGAGGTGATCAGCTCCAGTCTCTCTTCCAATTGGAACAATAGGAATTTTGAGGTGAACCCTACTTGAACTAACTTAAATTATGGAGTGCATACTCCAGTACATAAAGTAAGGAAGACAATTTTCTGCTACTGGCAGGAAGCATGGAAAAAATCACCTGAAAATGAGCAACTTGGGAACAGACTTGGAGAGAATGTGATTTCATGTGAAAAAATAAACACATGAAAAAAAAGGTTGAGAAGGGAGGTAAGTGGAGCTAGAATCAGTAATATGTTAAAACTAGAAATAAGTGAGACTCTTAGCAGGCATGCAACAGGAAGAGAAAAAAATAAAAAAATAGGAATGTGAAAATTAGGGACATAGGGGAAAAAAAAAGGGAAGCCCTACACTCCTGGATTGTCACTAACTTTTTTTCCCTATCATATAATGATTGTATTACTATTCTATTGTGACAGAAGTTTGCATTAAAAGAAATTGCACTAATGACAACTAGCTAATCTTTTCAATAGAAGACTAGAAATGGGAAGAATGTTAAATAGATTTTTTAGATTATCTTCAGAGTCTGAGTGCAGAGAGAAAGGGAGGGGAGATGATAGTAGGGATCTTAGAGAATGGAAGGTGGAGACATAGACTATGAAGTAACTATGTAGTATTGATTGAGTACCTATGTTGTTTCACCTCTCTCTCACAATAGGTCCTTTCATATTCCTGGGTGACAGAGGCCAAATTAGGAAGTGTTTGGTTCTTATCTTAGTTTAGCTACTGACTCACTATATATGTTTCTTTCACTTGCCATCCCAACTCTGTATCTTATTTTTTCCTCTCTGGAAATTGGGGTTGATGGTGCTTAACTGCTTCACAGGGTTGTAGTCAACATTAATGTTTGTTTCAAGATACCCTGTCAGACAGAAACAAGCAAGTGCAATATATCATTAAGGATAATTGTCTTCTCTAGCTGATGTCCCTTTTGATCTGGAAATAGATGGATTTGGACTTGAGAGTCCTATTGGGAAAATGTAATTGCATCATTTCTACACCAGTGTGATCTTCCTGGTGCCTTTGAAGAATCTAGGCAAGTCCACCATATTCCAGCTGTATTAAATGATCTTGCTGGAAGACCTTGCATTAGTAAAAGCTGTTTATTTAAACATTTCATTTTCAGTAACTTGCTCAGTCCAACAGCTGATATTCAGCTTCCATATCATGACAACCACATCTAATCCAAGATGAATAAACAAATGTCTTGAAATTGATCTTTTGAGAAAGATATTTTTCTAATGATTTCTGTGACTATTGTGATTGCCATGACTGTTTTTCAGAAATTAGCTGCTATGAACATTTTTTCTTTGTCCATAGGCACCTTCAGTGATTTCCTTGAGCAGCTGATTTAAGTGAAGAGGTAGTAATGGGTTGAACCTGTCACTTTGCTAGTGCTGCCTTTTGAGTTTCAATTACTTGCTAACACTTCCCAAACCTTGATTTTTTCATTCCCCTTATTTTCTGTCACCAGCACAGAACTTCTGTCTATCACTTGTTAACATAAGCGTAGCTTAACCGTATGTGAAACACCTTTTGTTCTGAAAAGATAGAAGTTTTACAAGACTGAAAAATACTGGTTATGTAGAAGGAAAACAAGACTGAAATATTTATAGTAATTTGTAATGATTAAAACTACTTAATTACCTGTATTGGGAGGAGCTATACATCAGATAGGTTTCAGTTTTGTTTATTTTTAGGTCTGCTTTTTTTGCCTGGACAATACAATACAATCTACTCAGTGAAATTTTGGCCTTACTGGTTACTGGACTGAAGCTGATTAATGAGGTACCCATTTTTCTTCATGTCTGTAAAGCAAAGTGAAGAGGACTGAAGCAGATTAATATTATAGGAGAATATGCCAGCTAACATGTCCATGAAGAGCTTATAAAAAAATGTGAACTACTGAAAACTTGTAGATTTCCTCTAGAAACCCAAACTGTGTGTTAGTTTGAGCTCACCTTCTGTCTGATGAATCTTTGATTCCTCTAGAAACTGTTCTCCTGTTTATACTCCAGGTAGAATAAATCCCAGATGACTGATCTGCTTTCCCTACCCATTTCACATCTTACAATATTTAAAAAAAAAAAAAAAAAAGTGTGAAAAGCTCAAAAGCTCTCTAGTGAATAACATCTTTTTCCACCCTTGTCTTCAGTAGCTGGTAAAAGGAGGTGGTCTATATATAGGAGAGGAAGTGGTGGGAAAAAGCTAGTGGAAACTTTGGAATTGGCTGCATTCTGAATTAAACCCTAACTTTTTATTCCTTATGTGAATAGTGTTGTGGAACTTTGAAGCAGCTGAGATGGTGCAAATAACTGTGACTGCCAGAAGACCCAAAAGCAGATGAGGCTGTATGTAAAATCTGTTTTCTTCCACATCAAAGAACTAAGTTGTGTTCTTCAATTAGGTAGATTTAACCATGAATAACAAGAGTGTCTCTAGATAAAATATTCTCGTTCTGATATGGCTTTAACTGTTCAGAAGAGAGTAATGTATGTTAACTCTTGCTTTGCTGTTGGTCTTGCCATATCACCCATTAATGAGGCACATTTTCTTCTAACCTTGTCTAGGTATGGGAGACTGCATGTAAAATAAGAAAAAGGCTAATATGGATCTTAAGGAGACGTCTGCATGTAAGACACTTATGACTGATAAACAGACACTGGTTTTAATCACTACCTGATTTTTTAAATGATATTTTAAATCTAGGTGTTTGCCTTACATGTTTTATGACATGTGGCCCTCAGTTTTATGACTGGAATTCAGTGCTGTACAAGCACCATTGGAATCCTCTCATGTAATCATGTTTTGTTCAGATATGGTTATGTTCAGAAAGGTTACAATGGAGCAGCAAAGCAAGGGCTATAAAAATTGGTTCAAGGGTGAGTAACAGAGGGAACACAATGCAGTGAGGATATTCTTGTTTTGTAAGAGTGGGTTGCATCATTTTAGAGCTGAAGTGTTGTTTCAGTAAGAGAACCCTTCACAGCAGGAGTTCTTGTTATGTATCACTGGCTTCTACAGTACTTCCCCAGACTCTGAGCTTGTACTTTATGTTGTTCCCTTCTACTTACTGCAACGTGCCAGAGCATGGAAACGGGACAGATAAAAATTTTTCCATAACGAGTTACAAATGAATAGTCTGAATGTATAAGAATGTGCTTGTTTGGTTTTTTCGCATTTGTATTGGGCTAAAAAACCAGTTCTTATACTAACAGAAAGATGATGTAACATTCTGATCATCTCTTTTGCAATTTCACATCACTAAGTATTTTCATTTTGGCTATCCAGTCCTTGTCCATCTAGCCAAGATTGGGCCATTTCCCAAAACTTGGTCTTTCAGCATTTATAACTTCAGTAAATTTTATACAGACCCACAGGTCTTTCCAGAAAGCATTCTAAACAAGAAACAGACTTTCTAGACTGTGATAATGCATTTGGATCAGAGAAAGTGGGTTTGAAGGTAGTGCTTTTCCAGCCATTATCTACTGGCCATAACCTACGGTGGTCCATCTCACACAAAACAAATACTGACTCATTTCTGGGGGCTTACCTCCAGCGTTTCTGGAAGAGATGCCAAGCTATGACTGTTCCTCAAATTGCATAAAATATGAGACAATTCAGGCATTGGTTCATAAAGATCTTTGGAAAAACATGTCAAAAATAAGAGCAACACCCTTCAAAACTGCAGAAACCTTTAGGATATTAACTACTTGTTCTGTAATATTTATTTTCTTCAGTTCTTTTAAAAAGGCCTACAATGGCAATAACCCTGGCAATAGAACACAGGTTTAATCAGGAACTTTCTTCAAATCATGGTCTTTCCAGTTGGCCATTAATCCCCAACTGGTTCCAAAGGCTTTTGACTGTGGTATGTTTAATTCATGAAGGTTACACACATTGCTTCCTATGACTATTTGCAGACGTAAATTCAGGAACAAATTAACTTCTTTGCATTTTTGGTTAGAAATCTCCAATCTTCTGGATATATATGTCTGTGGAGAAAAAGAACTCAAACTCTAGCAGCTCTAAACACATCTTACTGGAGTAGAAGAGAGAAGAAAGGAGTAGAAGGGAAGGGAAGAAAAGTGTAAGGGAAGGGGAGAGGGAAAAACACCGCTTCGGTACCCCGGTTCCCTTGTTTGCCCCCACTGACATGGGGTAGATGTGTTTTTAGTACCCCTATTAGAACTTTACTTTTTCTATAACTGCAAGTTTGGTTGTTTGTGAATTTGTCCTTTTTCCTGTAGCTCCACTGGAGATGCAGACCGGGCTGTATGAAGAGCTGGTGTGCATACCATTCTCTCCATGACAGGTAACATTTTGGCCACCAGCAGCTGAGTAAAGGATGAAGTTGATAATGGACTCCACAGTATGAAGTAACTACAAAAAAAAAAAAAAAANAAAGAAAAAGTGGCTGTGGTGGTGACTTTTGATCAGTAGACTGCTTAAAAAGACTACCATCAAGGTCAAGAGCTAATTTTACCACAGCTGTAACATGCAGAAGCATGATCCAGAGCTATATAGCAGTGCAGAGCAACACCAGACAAATTTCATGGTGCAATGCAGATTTTCAGAGAATTCCTTAGCACCTCAGTGCTTTTTCTTCATCAAACACTCTCAGATTTCTTGCTAAACCATCTCTCTCATGATTTCTGTACTGCCTGATTTTCTTTTTAAGTTACAAAAGGTATTTAATGTATGTAATTAATAAAATTTAATCTTCTTTATTTTTAAAGTGTCAACCTGTAAATAGAAAGCATGAAGTATATGACTTTCTATTGCTTCAGAGCTGAAAGTCTTCTATCTAAAGTTTGCTTTATTACTTTCTTTACACCGGTTATGATCTCTGTGTGAGGGAAACAGAAATCAAAAAGCCTACATTTACCAACCCCCTCCAAATCTGGCTCTTACACAAGAATATCAAGACTATGTACATCAAAAGTGTTTAACTGACAATCTGACAATACCTGTCTAGGCCCTTCAGAAGAAGAAATGTGATAGCATTAAATTTTCTTTCATGTTTCATCCTGCAGTTGAATCTGATTTCCTCTTAAGTGTTTGGATGCTGTGCTAATGATGAAGTACAAATTGAGAACCAGAGAGAGATTCTGTATACCTGGGATATAATTTCACAGCCACATTTGTAGCCACAGAATTGCAGATGGTGTGAAAACAGTGTTGATTAAAATAATCAATCTAGTACTTAATAGCACTTTATGTTTTCATATACAACACATTAATAGATCAATCTTTGCCACACCCCATGGGGTATTTTCCTTTGCATTTCCTATATACATAAACTGAGAAACTGCACACAGAGGAGACAGATTTAAATTTAATTTGTTGTTATAACAGCTCTTGATCTCACTGAGCACTGCTCCATAACAGAACTGCTTTGTGGTTGTTTTAATTTCTCACTGAATTCAGCCAACTCTGAGCCCTCAGTTACTGAATAAAGTAAGAAGGTAAAGAAATTGTCATGAAATTTTTTTATCCCCTTTCCTCTCTCCTTCTTAGATTGTTCCCCAGTCAGCATAGCAGAGAAATGGGTGTAACATCGGCTAGTTAAAATAGTACGAACTGTTTTAGCTCCTGAAGCTTCAGCTAGTGCATCAGCCACAGAATTTACAAGTTACACTCCTCTTCTTCCTCATGTTGCCTTTTGTTAGGATAGTTGGAATGGAACAGGAGACTGGCTTTGATGGCTGAGGCAGACAGGTCATTTACAAGGAAGAAAATAAGGGGACGTTGTGTTGCTTAGGTACCAGAATAATTTATTTTACTGTGGCAAGTGTCTTGCCACGAGGGGGGTGGGGGTTGGAATAAAACAGAAAGCCAGGCATTGTACAGTTGATGAAGGTGGCTTTTGAACTGTAAAGTGTATTTTTATTGCATCATTTATCTCAAATAAATAATTGAGGTTCAGTGACTCCTTGCAGGAAATGACATGCAGACCAGCCTTGTTTTAGGCTGAAGTAGAAGCATCTATCATGTAAATGAAATCTGAACCATGCCAGCAGGATGCATACATTGAAGGGATAATGGGTGGATGATATATTTTGTTATCCTAAGCCTTTTTTGTCTACTTTATTTTTTTTTTAAACCAGCAGCTATAGTGATAATTGCCAAATGTCTATACAATAGAAGAACATGATTATCTAAAGGACTTCAGGACATCTGAAACCATAATCAGGTACTGAGCGATTAGGTGGGAGGATGGTCACAGGGGCCTGCGTATACATCTGTTCTCTTCACCATTCTTACTCAGCTTTGTGCTATTTTTCTCTCTAAGAAGCCAACACCAAATTTAGGATGTCCAAGACTAACCTAAAAGGTGCTAAGAATTGTCTGTGTTCCCTAAATGCTAATTTCCATAATTTAGCACTTAAATCATAAGAACCTGATGGCCTAGAGGACATATCTGTATAGTACAATGAAGTGTTCTGAAGAGGTACATGAAAATTGGCATAGCTGGTACTAGAAGCAATTTATCTGCATTTGTCAGAAATTACTGTCATAAAACATTGTGGAAGGGGAAGTTGATACTTCAGAAATGCTAAACAGGTTGATTTAACCCACTCACATCGCCACTTAAACAAATACTAGGATGCATGTGCCCAAGATCAGTTTTGTGCCACAATGGGGATGAGATGTGCCAGCCACTGAGTGCTCATTACATTCTGGAGTTCTTGTTAGATGACGCTCAGTTAATTTGGATACTTTTAAACTCATTAAGAATCAAGCTATTATGGCATTGTCCTCTGATTCAGAATCTTGCATACGTTTCCATAACTGCATTTTGTCTTTTTTGTAAAATGTGTTTGGAATAATACACATCTGTGTAGCTATAGCCTGTTTTCCTTGTGGTCTAACAAGAACAGGAATGGCATATGTGATGGACTGTGACCTTGATGGCATCGTCTTGTTGTCAAAGGGCCTGATGACTCATTTGTGCTACGTTCTTACCAGAGTGTAGGCTTTCTGGACTTCACATGAACAGCACATTTCTCATTTCTGTTTTTGAGAACAGTGTCCTTTGTTAGCAATGCAATGCAGGCCAATCTTTTAACACTTCTTGCAGTGTTTCTTCTGGTGCTTTTATACATTAATTTCCATTCATACCTAATTTGTGTTAATCTTATTATTTCTATTACAAGTATCTATACATGCCTCAGGGGAGCTTAGATTTAGAGTAAGTGCACCGGGGCAGAATACTAAATAACATGACTGTGGACATACATATCTACTTATTGGCTGAGAGTCCTAACTCAGCTTGAAACACTTTAATGCCCCCACTCTGAATAACGAATTTTTTAATGGTCCCAGTTTTGAAGCTGTTGTGCACATGAGGTCATTAGAGCATTGGGAAGACACTGTCCCAGGCTTACCAGGTCATTATATAGTTACAGTGGACTAGCTTGAACTACTACCTTTGCTCTCCGGCTATTACAGTTTGTTTTTTCTGTAAGTTTTTCCTGTTATGAATATGTTCTCCAGAAAGTGCATAGTTTGCAGTCACAAAGGTGTACATCATCACTTTCACAAGTTCCCAAATGGCAAATCAAACAATGGAGGTGATATTCCTCAGTAGCTCAGCCAGCCTCACGACTGTGCAGCATTACTGGCTGTACAGTCACTTTCTGAACTGAGTTAATGCAGCAGCTAGTTAAAGATCAGTCATCATAAACATCAGTCTCTTTATAGCAGTATTTTTCTGGTTCTATCAATGGTTAGCAAACACAACACTGTTTGAGTCTGTGATTTAAAAAGGTAGCTGGAACTACAGAAGCAGCTTGTGACAAATAGTGATTGTAGCTACATTAGCACAGTGTTAGCAGAGAGTTGAAACCTTTTAAAGAGAGTTGAAAACTTTTACAGTTCACTAATATGGGCATGTGCAGTGGTTCTGGGCTGCATCTTAGTGAATTATGTAACATTAAGTGTATCCTTCACTTCTGTCCTCTTAAACGGTATGTTGTAGGATGTTTGTTCCAAATCCGCATCTTATTAGTGCAGTAGTTCAAAAACAGTAGCAGTCACCCATCCTAAGACAAGCAAGACATGTTGCTATCCACATAAGATGGGAGTGCATCTCACTGCTTTGAAACATGAGGAGAGTAAGAGCAGACAGCTGGAATTATTAATAGTTTCATTGACCCATTCATAAATTACTTGAAGGAATGTCCAGAAAGACCTTGTTTTAAGAGGTATTTAAAAACAGTACCTTTAAATTATAGTTGAAACCATAATTTTATGCAAATTCTTTTGTACTGATTTATTGTTGTTGTCAGTCCTTGCTATTCCATAGACTGCCTAGCAATTGCAGAGAAATAACTCCAAGTTGTATTGCAAACTATAGTCCTCCAGCAACATCTGAAAAGTGACAGAGGATCTGACTCCCTGTGTATGGCAGTACATGTGTGCACATAGAAACTGATTTACTTTTAATGATCAGCCTCTTGTTAAAATAAATTTTTATACAGCAACTTTTTAACTTACTCTTTACTGATATTGGAAAACAGAGAAAATTACTATCCAATTATAAGGCACAGAATTTCAGAGACAAAGATGTAGTATCTAGGCTGTGACAGAATGCAGTAACTGTTGGTCATAAGTCTCTTTACAAACAAAGCACATGGTCAATTTCTTTTGTGCACACATTGTACAAGAACACAGCAGCTCTTCCATCTCCAAGCTCCTTGCACTGCTCTCAGGCAATGATTCAGTACAGTGAGGAACATGAGTGCTTATTGAATTATCACAACTACCTTCTTGTGCTCAAGAGAGGACTTGAAATTGCTCCAAATTGGTGGGCAGACCTTTCTTTGCAAGAGGGTTATGAAAGGTAGAGGGAGAAATGACTTCCTTTTGTTTTTTGGCAGTCAGTATACTGTTCAGGGAACAGGGCCAAAATCACACAGCTTACATTGTTCTTTCAAAAGGCTTTAGTAGTTCATTGACACTGGAGGAAAAAGTCTCTCTCCCCTTTCCTAACCTTCTGTTTCTCTCTTCGCCTTCACATTCTGTCCCAATGCCCCACTCTTTCCCCCGTCCTGCGCTTTATGGAGGTAATCCAACTTCCTGACACTTTTCTGTAGGTTAGATGTCTTGCAGTCTTGAACACTGAATCATCTTGTGAGTCCAAAAAGCACTGCTTTTAAGTATATGTGGGTGGAGGAGAGTGAGGAGGAAGAGAAGGATCCCATCCTTTTAGCTTGAACTGTACTCTTTGAGTTGCTAGGACTTCTTTGAGAGGTTCAGACTGTTCAGCTGCTGTTGTGTAATCTGCATGTTCTTCTAGAAAGTGATGCAGAAATAGATGAGACAGTTTTTTTAGAGTTTCAGAGAGCAACTTATCAGCAAGGTTCTGCCTCTGTGTTTCTCACACAGTAATTCAGTTACACCCTTAAGCTGAAACTGTCTTCTAGGTTCCTCATCAGGTGTCCTCAAAACCAGATACTTTTTGTGCACCTTCCAGGACATGTTCTATACACAGAGATAAAAACTGAGATAGAATCTTTCACAAGGCCTCCTTAGATATGATAGGATCTAGTGAACCAGAATGGGCAGGAAGTAAGAAAATGTGCTGCTCAGTTCTTTTCCTTATATTACAGGGTAGATGTTTGTGGCTTGAAGTGCTGAGAGATCCCCAATGAGTCCTTTCTCCACATACACTTTGAATTTTAACATAGTATGTATTAGAGACAAATGCAGTGAACAGCAACTGAAAAACTTTGGGCTTGACAGTAAGAAAATGCAACTAGTCTGCTTCCCATTTAAAATTGTCCTTCTACAGTTCCTCATTGCTCATTAAGAATCCAGATGCAGCATTTTTTTTCAGCCCAGAGCCTTACGCATCAATTCTTGCACATCTCACTTCATGGAGAACAGATCTGCTTAAGCAAACACAACTTTGTTTTTATAAGGTAGGCTGATAAAAGGAGCTGTGCTGACATCTACCTGCATTTCTCAAAATGATTTGACTTCATACCACATGACATTCCAATTAAAAAATTAGAACTATGCAAAATTAATGTAGTGCATAATAAATAGATTATAATTGTCTGATGGATTTCAAAAAAGGAATTGTAAATGAGGGTATTTCCAGCAGGGTTCCATGGGGATCTTTTTCAGCCTAACACAATGCAGCAGTTTTTTTAATGGCCCAGAAATGAGGAAATCAGTGCCTATAAAATTTGCAGAGGATACAGCATTAGTAAGAGTAAACACTGGCAAAGTTGGATCAGTTTGACCGATCAATCTAGTTCATTTGGAAATTAGGTCTTGTTTAACCAGCACAAATGTTAATGTAGTAAAATGCAAGGTTGTTTGGGAACAAGGACGATGGGCTACACATACAGAGTGGGTACTTGCTTCCAGGGAAACAGTGACCCTGAAAGGAGCTAGAAGTCAGGGTGGATAATTGACTGAACAAGAGCTCTCAGTGTGATGCTGTTGCTGAAAACTAATGTGACCTCGGATGAATAAGCAGAAAATTGCTGATTAGGAATAGGAAAGCAGAGTATGACCCTACATAGTGATGTACTCTTTTGGAGTCTGAATGAGACCATTAAATGGACCCCTGGTGTGGGAGTTGAGCCTAAATTGTAGGAGGTGAAAACACTGCACAACACAGCCCTCTGAACATGGTATGCTGAAGTGAAGACCCCTGAGGAAGTTCTCTGTCACCAGAGACCAGTTTGAGTTGAAGCCTTCCTTGGCATGGAATCATAGAACATGATGAATTGAAATGGACCCATCAGGATCAAGTACAACTCCTGGATCTCACAGGACAGCCCAAGAATCACACCATTTGCCTGAGAGCATTTTCCAAACACTTCTTGAACTCAGACAGACTTGATGCTCTGACCATTTCCCTGGAAGCCTGTTCCAGTGCTCAACCACCTTCTGGGAGAAAAACCTTTTCCTGATATCTAATGTAAAACTCCCCTGACTCAGCATCATTACATGATATTATCTGTATTTAAATGGGAGCATCCAAGTTACTCCATGTTTTTGTGTTGAAGTGTCAGTCTCAGCTAGGGAATAATAAACAGGACTGTCCAGGGTGTGTAGTGGTAGGACAAGGGGTAGTGGCTTCAAATGGAAAGAGGGTAGTGTTAGAGTATATGTAAGGAAGAAATTTATTATTGTGAGGATAGTGAGGCACTGGAACAGATTTTGCAGAGAAGCTGTGGATGCCTCATGCACGGAAATGTTCAAGGCCAGATTGGTTGGAGCTCCGAGTATCTACTGTAGTTGAATGTGTCCTTGCCCATGGCAGGGGAGCTTGAACTAGGTGATCTTTAAGGTCTGTTCCAACCCAAGCCTTCCTGCCTGCCTACCTTTCTTCCTTTCTTCCTTCCCTCCTTCCTTCCTTCTTTCCACTTTTCTTTCCTTCTCACACCTGCTCCATCTTCTATATTAAGTAGTTGTTGCTTTTCATTCCTCTTAAATATTTAAATGACCTCAATTTGATGTTTGATGTTTAGATTTAGGGTGTTGCTGTTGAAGCCTACCCCCATGTGGAGAGCCTGACAGTGAGATGGCTGTGTTGCTATGTATTGCAGAGAGCTGGAGAATTTATTCCTCTCCTGTTGAAGAGCAGATCTTGAATAACCATAGCAACAGTAAAACCTGCTGTGAATCTTACAGCATGAAGTGTTTCTGATATCTATGTCTGGGGATCAAGGATTTAGTCAAGGATATCTCTTCTGTGTGGTGTTATTCCTTCCTGCCCCAGCTCTCCCACGTTGATACCAGAGACATCAATGTGAAAACAAGTGAACAGTTTCTGACAGATATCTTTTAATGCAATTTTCTTCTGTTCTGCCTTTCTCTGATTGCTCATGCATTGGCTGTGGATTTTTTTTTTTTATGACTTATTTAAAAGAAATCTCTGTGAAATGCTTAATTTTTAATGTTAGGTATTCAAAGCAAACCACACAAATGCTTGAAGAACTATGTGTATTTTGTGGAGAGTGAAAAAGGACATCCAGCTAATACAAAATGGTTTACCTGGATTAATTAGATCCACTTCAGAGAGTTCAGTGGGAATGTGACTGACCTGGTGATAAAAACAAAATCACATGTATCCTAAGTTTAGGACTAGGTTCTATTTTAGCCTACAAGAAGCATAAAATGTTTTGGTACAACTTAAGTCTTTTCGACTGTGAGGTAAGTTACGCTCTCCTGTACTTGCCTTGAGCTGAGAGTCTGTATCTGAACAGCCAGTGGGACTCAGATGCTATGTGCCAGCTTAAGTCTGAACCAACTATGTGTATTTAGATTATTATTCTTATTCTTTTTATCTCTCCAGCCAGCTTGTTTCAGTCTCACCCTCATAGGTGAGAGTAAGGTCTGTATTTGGTTACAGGTTTGTGAACTCAGATGATGCCTATTGCTTGTCTCATGGCTTTGTCTGAGTTTCTCTGGTGTAAAATATACATGACTGAATTCAAGAATTGTTAGTTGGTTGTGTCCTAACAGAAATTTCTTCATTTTAAAATGTCTAGTTCTACGTTCTGTATGCACTGAAGTCTTGTGACAGGTGCTGCCTGCCTTCTCTTCAAACCAGCAATATCCTGTCATCACATTCCTTTGGCAGTATTACATTTGCTGAGGTTGTGTTGAGCATGTATATGTGCAGTCTCTGCTTATGGCCCAGCTTGCCTTTGCTTGATTCGGTACAGTCAGTGCAAGCTCAGATCTGCCAGCAAAGCCCTGGCGGAGGTGCCACACTGAACAGTGAGAAATAAAAATAGTTATGATTATCAATATATTAGAAACCATCCCTCAATGGCAAGGAAGGCTTTCATTAAGCTGTTTAAAAGTCTTCTTGTTTGTCTTTCTCCCATATAAATAAAAAAACCCCAAATACATACTACCCCCCCATCATGATGGCTGTTTGTCAGCTGCTTCAGGTTCCATCTGAATGTTAGGAAATACTTTTCTTTGAGGGGGATGAAGCGCTAACAGAATGCACAGAGAGGTTGTGGATTCTCGGTCCTTGGAGATAATAAAAAAAAATCTGGACACAATTGTGGACAACCAGCTGAAGGTGGCCCTGCTTGAGCAGTGGTGTTGAACCACGTGACCTCCAGAGGTCCCTTTTAGCTTCAGCCATTTCTAACTAAACCCTTCATGGCCTGTAGTGGATGACACTGTTAGAAGAAAATCTAAGTGTGGAATGTGGCTTCTGGTGTTTGAAAGTCTATCATTGCTGTAGGAGGCAGAGATCAAAAGTCAATATTCCTCGCTGTATTTCAGCTTGCAAGTCTCTTAACCGCTCCACAGCTGTGTCCCAGCTATATGAATATTTCCTTTACTATGATACTCTAAACTTTATCAGAGGGCTGTGGAAAGTGTCTGGAGATCTCCAGGTTACAGGCACTATGGGAGTGACACTTCTGTGTTTTTCTGTACCAAGAGTTTTCAAGCTGGTGAAACTGGTATGTGGGCCTTCACTTAGATACAAGTAAGTATCTGTTTTTGGCTTGTGGCATTCATTTACATTTAAAAAAAAAAAAGAAAGGTAAGTGCCTGTGTGACAGCATAAAAGCCTGTTTTCCATAAACCTTTTAAAAATAAGCACTGTTGCTGCTCTGAGAATTTTAATTGGAGTTTTTTTCTGCCCAACTCTTCCACGGGTTTTAAAATGCATATCTGTGCTTGTCTATATATTTGCTTATGCTCCTAGACTTCATCACCTCGTACTCACACAGAAAAGAGTGGCTCGGAATTCAGTACATCCTCTCTTCTGCGGGCTGAGGCGGTGGGTGAGGATTCCAGCTGCCACCAGAGAGCACTGTCACTATACGTTTGCAGACCAGGTGCTGCTGCCGCTGCTGGCACCGGCTTTCCCTTCGGGCTGGCAGCGGCAGGGAGGTTCTTAAAGGAGACCCTGAGCAGAAGGCTCAGTGCCATCTTTACCCCTGTTCTGCTCCGTGAATCCATGCTGAAGGGCTGTCAGGCGAGGAGCAGCTTCTACACAGCAACTGCCCCAAACCAGGGAGTTTTGACACCCAGATCTCCCTTCTCTACAAGGTGTTTGTTACTCAAACCAACTTCATTTACACTTGAAGAAAATGTTCCTTTTTTGTCATAAACACAAAATCTTACTGCTTCTGTTTCAGACCTGAAGAAGGACTTGTGTGTTCCTGCAAACTGCCTTTTGTTTTTTCTGCCTTCATTTTGCACCCAAGTGTAGCCTCACTTGCATCCTGCAGCACTGAGGCTGCAGCAAAGCTACTGATGCTTCGAGTCCTTGCACAGCTCAGGAGTGCTGGGGTTTTCGGTGATCATTCATGTGCTTTGCACACACCTTGTCTGCCTGAAACCAATGCACCATGAAGGACTAATAATTACTTTGAAATTGGATGTGTCCTTTTTTAAGGATAGCAAAGAACTTCGTATACGGTACAGTTACCTGTCTCTGAAGTAAACATACGTGAGATGTGAAGGCAGCATTTAGTTCTCCTTCTGGTAAGGCTGCCAGATTAAATTATATTCATCCTTAGAGTTATCTCAATTGCTGTGGGTTATTCAATGCTGAATGAAAGTAGTGTTTAGAGATCCCAAAAACATTGCATTTGAGCACCATTCTTTAGTCCTTTTTCTGAGTCTTTCTCACAGTTACATAAAGTGTCAAAGGACTTCCTCCATCTCCTCAGGAGAGGCTAGCAAGGGGCTGCAGTGCAAGGATTCCTCAGTTCTCCTCACTGGGCTTAAAATGTACATGGGAATATGACAGGAGGGTGATCTGGCTGACTGTATCCTCCTTTTTATGCAGTAACTCGGGTGCTCCTTCTGAGCAATGTTGTCTCAGCCTCTCAGAGCAGTGACCTACTACCTTGTGGAGATGAGCTGCAGTCAGAGCTATCATTTCAGAGTCGGTGCATACTTGGATAGCAATTCTTATAGCTTGGATGGCATAGCACCACAATAGGAGATGCCGTTCATGTAGATGAAGACACGATACAGTCTTCAGGGAGCAGCATGAGGTGGCATCCTAATGCTGCTGCTCATTCTGTAATGTGTAGGTTAAAATAGACAGCCTGTGGTGAGATGATAGGCCTGTCCTGGTTCAGATTGAAGAGAATTTTCCCTTAAATAAGTCCTGTGAGTTGAGGCAGCATCCTCCTGTCTCCTACAGCCCTCCCTTTCATACAACTCCAGGGCCAAATCCCACTTAATTTATAGGCTCTGACAAGATCTTAGAGCAAGAATGATAGCATGGTTGCAGAGCACAGGCTATCGTTTAGTATCTAAAGTGCCAATTTTCTGACAAAGTGTATAATCTAATATAGTGTTGTATAGTGTCTGTATTTGATAGGGAACCTCTGTAAGTCACCTCAGATTAAGAAGGGGAGAATTTGAACAGTTATATGGGTAATGACAAGGAGAAAAGCAAACAATTCAGGCACAAATCTCCATTCTCTCTTCCAACAGAGATTAAACAAGACAGGAAAATACAATCTGCCTGAAATCTGACATACATTTTTTACCCTGTCTGATATCAATCCGTAGTTCCTGTTTGCTTCTCCCTCCCCAGGGCTGAGAGAGCCGTACAAGCAGGCATGTGTTCATATATCTCCACAAGGTGTTTTGATGGAAATTCTTTTTGTGTTTCAGTGTCTCTTGATGGCAGGATTAAAAATAGTTTTATCCAAATCAGTGAAGGTCTTAAGATTTTCCTATGAGGCTATCATGATGGAGATTTCTCCTGCTGGTTAAGCCAGGGATATATCTCTTCAGGACTTGTCAGGCTCTGATGACAAAATGCCATATTGCAAAAAGACATGAAACACTATTACAGACTGATGGCAGACTGAGTCCCAAATCTGATGAAACAGCTAAAAATCCTGCTGCAGGATGATCAAGGTGTAGAGGAGAGGTTGAGATTTGTTCTGATTAATCTACTCATTTGAGGGTCCTAATCAGTGGCGCAAGGTCTGTTTGGTGGCCTGTCACTAGTGGTGTGTCCCAAGGTTCAATACTAGGCCCTGTACTGTTTAACTTATTTATTAATTATTTGAATGAGGTAGATGCTTACCTCTAATGTTGTGGGGTTCAGCCTGGAGGATGTACAGAAATTCTGTTCTCCTCCACAGTTATTTGCAAACTTTGGCAGAGCATGCAAAGAATTGCCATGCCATCAGTGAATGCAGATTTCCAAATGACTTTGAGAGCAAAGAAAATCATCCAAGGGGATCTTTGTGGGCATCACCATTCCCCTGCTTGCATAGTCAGGAAGAAAACCGTGAATCAACAGTAATGGAAACACTAGGAAATTTTATTTGCAAGAATATTTGCAACACAGCTTTAGTCTACTTGCCACAGACATTGTTGATGGTGATAACAATATTGCAGGAAAACTGGAAGGTATACTAAGTGGGTTAGATTATTTTGTCACTACATCACAGGCGGGAGTTACACACACACAAAAAAAAAACCTCTGGAAAGGTGAGTGTCAACATAGATATTTTTTTTCATATGTGAGTTTTCAAAATCTGCTAGATTCCCAAGGAAAAAAAAGGTAGTTTTAAATTATAAGAGGCCATTCCTCATCTTAGAGCTCCACTGTCAACCCAATGGAATTTATGAACCATTTTTATTCTTCTGGACCTTTTTATTCTGCTTTCTGCTTTCAAATAACATACCACTATAAGAAATCTAAGCAGTGAAGTTGTTTCTCATTCCTCTGAGAAACTTTGAAAGCTAAATTTTTAAACCAAAACCATCCTTAATCTTCAGAGATGCTGAGTTGAAAGTAAGTTCAACTGTAGCCATTTATTTCACATAACTTATGCTCCTATAGGTAACAATAGAATAACTTATTAGTAAGACACAGCTAGAATAATCATTGGTGATGTTTTTAACTGTTTTTCATACATTTCATGATGACACACAAAAGCTGCTGTTTGCATAGAAAACAATGTGTACAGTCTCATAGGACAGTGACCATCTATTTGCCCAAGAAGGCAAGCTAATAATATCAGTACATTTCCCTAGGATCTCAGACCGAAATAACTTATTCCTATTAATAAGTTAGCCAGGCTGGGGGAGCTGAATGTAAGGTAGGTCAAGGACAACCTGTGTACACTGTTTTGCAGATGGGGAATGAAAACCACAGATAAAATTAAGCCAAGACTTTCAGATAAGGTTGCTAAACTTTTATGGTTCAGTTTTGGATGCTCATCTTCATATCCACCTACAGGAGAAGTAAGTTAAGGGTATTCTCTCCAGAAATGCAGTGGCCATGTTATTAGCTGAAATTGGTGCATCTGAAATTGGAACCCACTTTCAAAAATCGAGCTCACAGGCCTCTATCTTAAAAAGAGACTGCCAAGACTGAGAGTAATCAAAACTGCTGAAAAAAACTCTTTTTTTACAGCTGTTTTCTTTAGCAATCCTAATGATAAGTATTTGAACAGTAACAAGCAATTTCACAGTAAACTGGACTAAGATCTCCTGGATTTCCACCCCTTCTGATTTTAGTGAAGTATCTTTCACTTATTCACCAAACCAGAAACACTTTCAAGATTCTCTGGGAAATTGAATCTTGAATCCAGATTTTCCAGATTCAATCTTTCAATAACTCCACCTTAAGCTGCCAAAGTACCATGATATATAGTAGGTCTCCATTCAAATAAGAGGTTTTAATCTTCTTCACAGAGCCAGTGAAAATACTTCCTGTTGTTATATTATTCCATAGTGGCAGATAATTTAGTATGGAAACAGATGAGTTCACTATGGAAGACACTACTCAGGAAAGAACAAGATCTGCCTCCTGGAAGAGTATACCAGCACCAGTTTAAACAGTTGCAGGTAGGTTGCCAAACCGAAGGGATCTTAGCTCTTTATTTCTGACTTATCATTAAGGCTTGAAGATGAATGATGAAGGATAAGACCAGGACACCATATTTTATGCAGTAGAGTTACCAGGAACAGCCAGTTTTATTTTCTCTCTTATGGAAGCAAAATCATATAAAAAATTACTCCTAGACAAGCAGTTTGCAAACCAGAAGAATCTTTTTTGTTGTTTCTACATGAAATTATCTTAAATCTTTTACAATTATTATAATAGAGGGAGTTACAAAATCTGCACTGTGAACTGAGACCTTTTATCTAAAAACAGGACAAATTTTCATACAAAATTATCTCAACATCCAACCAGTTCCATTAAGAATCATCTTTGAGTTGCAGCCTCATGATTCATGGAAAATATACACTTTCTCGTTCTAAAGAGCTGATGGTAACTTTTATATCCTTCAATTACTGTCTGTCTAATTCATATTGCACTTTATTCTGTTATAGAAAGCCTTTCCTTTCAACAGAGTAAAGAATATAGATTGAGATTTCTCATGCCTCAAAAGCAGAGGACCAGTGAGATTCAAATTCAGTTTTTTGTGGAAAACATGCAAAGTGTAAGATCCTGACTGGAATAAAATTTTGAACCCTCCACTAATTCAGAAACATTGTAACGGAGAAGAATCTTCATGAAAAAATAATGAGAGACACAAGAACAAACAGAGTTGCTTGTTTTTGCCACTTCTTTATTTTCCATAGAATCACAGAATATTCTGAGTTGGAAGGGCCCCACAAGGATCATGGAGTCCAACTCTTAAGTGAATAGCCCATACAGGGATCAAAACCACAACCTTGGCATTATTAGCACCATACTCTAATCAAGTGAGCTAATCTCAAGGTGTGAAACCCAGACACATTTAGGACTCAGTTCCTATGGATTAAAGTAAATTTGTCTGCCTTGTATCCACTCCAATGTTAAGATGACAACAGAACACTTTATTTTTCATTATCGCTGTAGCCTACATCTGCAGATGATCTCTGGTGGGGATGTGTAGGGATCAGAACTAGATGCAAACCACTTGCATCATTTTGCAGTCTTCTAGCAGTAAATATTAAATCCTTGACAATTTCAAATTTATAGATTTAAAAGTTCAAATAAGCTAAGTCAGAGCCATCTGCCTGAAAAACAGAATGTACACAGGGGTTACAGGATCAGACTCTGTTCCCAGGAAAGTAGTGACACAGGAAAAGACATAGGGCTTACAGTTGAAAAGCAATGTGACATGACACTCCCAGAACACTCCCAAGGGGAAAATAAAACCAAACAGCAAGAATGCTCAGTCCTTAGAAATTTAAGGAGTAACAAGTAGGATTAAGGGGGGATTTACTCTGTACACAGTGTAGTGAGAGCCAATACTAGAATGCTGAGTCCAGCCAAAGTGTCTAAATTTTAAGAAGAACATTGTAAAATTATTGAAATGCTGGAGAAAAATGTTATACCAAGAACCTAAAGAGTTTTTTTCCTAAAGGTGTGCCTTCCTGAGAAAAAAATGACTGGTAGTAAACAGTTCTTTAATCTGGTGGAGGAAAACATGAGTCAGAAAATATAAACTGAAGTGGGGTGGGGGAGGAATCAAATATAATGACATATAAACCAAAAATGTGAGCAGTAGGAAAACTTAACCAAGGGCAGAGGTGGATTCTCTGTTCCCTGATGCCAAGACTATATTCATTCCTGGATGATGCTTTAGCAAAATGTGATTTAGTTAAACAGAAGCTGTTGGGATCCAATCCACTACAGCCCAGCTCAATACAAAACCAGAAGTAACAAGGTTTATTTGCTTAATTGGAAAGTAAACACCTTAGGAATACCAGAACAATTAGGTTTTGTGTAGAGGTTCTGTTTTGGTTACAGTTTGTTTCATCTTGAAAGCAGTGTTTTTCTCTTAACTAGTACCAAAAAGAAATAAATCCCTAAAGGGTTAAATAATCTAGAGATGTTTCCAGTTCCCATAGTTGAAAGTTTTCTGGTTGTATGTAACAGGACTGGTTTGAATTTGTTGATTTCAAATTCTACCCAGCTGCATGGTCTACATTTAAGCAAACTCATTTCACTGACTGGTCCAGCATTGTTTCTGATTTGTGGTTGGGGTAAATCACTGGTATCCAATGCCAAATAATTCTAAACAACATGCCCTCTATTGAGTAATGAACATAGATCTGGTTGCTCCGAAAACTTTCATTGCACTTCCTCTTCTCTGTACTCATTTTAGATTCTCATGCTCCAGTGGATCATCAAAACAATTTTCTTGAGGAATCTGTAATATTGTCCTTTTTTTAGTGATTCATCTCTAACATTAATACAAGTGGTAATAATTTTCTTCTAGCTTCAGCTTGCATCATGAAGTAAAAATAGAGACATAGACATTTAAAGCTAAGGAAACTAAACAAACTGAATAAGGAAGATACTCAAAAATGTTCTCATTCATCATATTCTAAAGAAAAGTGAGTTTTGTCTGTGGGGGAGTTTTGAGTTTTCCTTTTACCCTGAAGAATATTCATCTATTCCTATTGCAATTTCTATGTTCCTTGCTCTGATTACTGAGATAAAAATAAGAAAGTCATGCATTTGTCCTTGACCAAGACTATTGCTGTACTTGTCAAGGAAAATACTGGGATTTTGTGACTGGATTTTTGGCAGGCCTGTACTTGTACAAAATGCTCTTTCTGTAGCAGTACTTTGCCTGTTTTCTCTGATCTCAGACAGAGCTGGAAGTTCAACCACACAACCCACCTCGTAGCTGTGCCTGTACTGTTCTACCACTGTTGACAAACCAGGCCAGCTGGCTAATTAATTAAGAATGAGACACTTGGTGATGTGCACCTGGAAATCATTAGATGCCTGGAGATTACATGTTCATGAGTCCTCTCCTGGAATTTGGAGGTTATCTACTGTGTGTTTGTTTCCCTGTGTTTCTGCTGGTAAAGTTCAAAGAATGTGATCTCTGAGTAGCTGAAGAATAGTTCTTGGCTTCTGACCAGGTGCAACTAGTTGTATTTATTGGTAATAGGAATGCAGATTAGAATTCGACAGGAAGTGAAAGTGAAGAGAGCATCCTGGGTCTTTGTGTGTGATTAAATTTATTCTGCAAAATAACTTCTTCTGTGGAAATTAAAGAAATAGTAATACAATTGAATTGTGTATCGAGGTTTTTTTCTTGTATGTCACTCCAAAGATGGAGAGAAAAGGTTCTACATATCATGATGCTTCATAAAACTCATCACCTCATAACAGAGACAGAGTGAGAGTTACTTCCAGCTGGTCAGCTTTTGAACTTTCTTTTTTACTCCTCTTATGCACAACAGCCATATGTTTCCCCACAATGTAAGGTCAGATATGTTGCTTCATCATAATTTGAGGCTGAAAAATTATGACATTAACACACAGATAATCCAGTAAAATTCTTCTGGTGCTTATAAAATACTTAGTCTTTGAAATAAACATTTTTATAAGAAATTGTCTGATTTGGTGAAAATTGTTATGAGACTTTTTCAGGTCTTAAATTACATTTATAACTAGCAATAATGATAAAAAGAAGTAACTGTAGAATAATATGGCAGTCAGGGTATACAGAAAGAATGATCATATTATATGTAGTGTGAATTTATATATGTATTTATTTATATATTTATTTANAAGAAATAGGAATCTGTCTTGGTGTCAAAGATTTCTGAGCTGCATTGCACTGTGTAAGAAATTAGGCAGAAAATTTTAAAGACATTAGTGAATAGTCAGTCATGGAGGTCAATGTGGCTCCTTCTGTTCTGTTCTGTTCTAGTCCGGCACAATTTAGTACACTGAAACATTTTATTGGATTAACTAATCTGTGTTGGATCTTACATTTATGATTTAGTGCAGCTGAACAAGCTCCTAGAAGACAGCTGAGTCATGGTAAATCTTACTTTTACCCTATGTCAGATCTGAGGTCATTTAGCTTTGCCCACCATGAAATTACTGGTAATACAATACAAACATATGCTTCTATGGAGAAGAGCTTATTTTAGAGGCAGATTACAGGAACTTTTTTCTTTCTTTCTTTTTCTGTTAATACATATGGTAGTTTAAACAACATTTTTTGCCCTTTTTTTAGGACTGTCTGCAGAGGTCTCCTGTTAGTTTCTGGTACCATCTGTTCTTCTTCTGTTTCAACAACACAAAACATCAAATAGACTTTTTTTTTTTTTTTTAATCCATTGCCAATTTCTCTGAAAGGAGTGCATATAAAAAAGACCAGAACTGAATAACTGAGAAATTTACAAGAGGAAAAGTTGCAAAATTATGGAGGAGCTTTTATGTTTGTTGACAACTTTAAATTAAAGCTCATATTTGCCTTTCTGAGTAGGTGGTGGTGTCGCTTGTATCCCCCCTCTACTGACACTCTGGGTTTCACTTGACTAGAGTCACAAAACACTTGGGTAATGAGAGAGAAGACTGAAAGATGGAAAGTAATTGCATACAGATAAGACCAAATTATTTTGAGTGACATCAATTCAGTATTCCCCCACAAACATGATATTGCCTCCTATATGTTCAATAACCCAAGAGAAGAGAGGCATGGATCACGAAAATAAAAAGACACAGGCACAACTGTTGCTGTTGACTTTTGCCCTCCTGGAACAAAGAAGGAGTGAGACAGGCATGTGACACCCATGATAAAGACAAATTTCAGCCAAAATTATTTGGTTGCATTCTTTTTCTTTAGAACTCTGTCTTTATTATCTGCATTAATAATGTTATTTATTGCCTAGTAAAAAAAGGGTTTACCCCCTGAACAGAAGGAGCACATAATGAGAGGCTGTATCCAGGAGGAAAATCTAAATCAATACATTCAAAGAGGAAAACTACACTGGAAGGTTTATGGGGAGATGGTACCTTAGGATGCTATCTGTGTGTCTCACTGAATTATATAAATGCCATACACTGAGGAAGATTAAGGTTTATGATCTTACAATGAAATAAGTTTATAAGAAAGATTTTAACGTTATTCAACAAAGGCCCAGAGAATTTGAAATTTAAAAAAACCCAAAACTTTTAAAGCCAAGCTGTGTAGGTAATAATGGGATAAAGAAGTAAAAGGTTGATGACAGTGGCATCACTCAGAAAATGAGAATAAATTGTGTGACAGATTTGCTGGACATTCAAGGCAGATATGTTGGAGTGGAGGTGGCCAAAAAGACACAATTCCTCATTTTGGGGGAGATTAGAGATATTTAAAATGCTAACTCCAAAACCCTTCCAATAAGAATTTTACAACCTCTGCTTCTTGTTTTTGCAGCAATTTGCATAAGAAAGGAATGAAAAAAGGCTCAATGAACTTGCTTGTGTGTGTGAAGATCAAGGCCAGTGAAAATTCACTGTGAAGGTCAGGAAGCAGTCTTAATGGTAAGATTTACTGGAATTGTGAAATAATTTTCACACAGGAAGCTGCTGCACCAGACCCATTGCTTGCCCCATTTGAAACCGGGTACTCAGACATCCTTGGGAGTCCCATGTAGACAGCAATCCTGCTGGGCCTGGGGAAGCCAGGATGCATCTTCCCTACTTTTAGCACCTGCCAGGCTGCTAAAGCCCTTTGTGTAGCCCAGTTGGTTTGGAAAGAATTTTTGAGTAATTTTTCTTTTGTCCTAAGTAGTCTGGCCATTTGTAGTGATCTTCCATTTAATTTCCTAAATGCAACTTCATTTTGACAGTTGTAATCCATGGATTTTTTTAGTATCCTCATGTTTCATTGTTAAGGCATCAAGAGAATACATAGGCTTACCAGCACAGCTGGAAAAGAATAGTCCATTACTATTTCTGTCTCTGTTAACATTCCTTTGACATTGTGAGAAATTTTGTAAAGAGCCCTAAGATTTTAATTTCTGTTGCCAGCAACCTACAAGACAGTTTAGACTGGGAGTGGGAAAGTGATGATTTGTGGTGCCATGCTATGGCAAGAGGTGGGAAACAACATTCACTGGCACCTGCACTTGGTCCAAAAATTGAAAAGGAAGACACTGGGCCATTACATGCAAACCATTTGCATTATAGGCTTCACAAAGCTGCTTGTACTTCAGCTTATCTTTGGAGGAAATAAATTAATCCCCAGACAGCTGAATGTTGTTAGAGGAGAGAGTTAGATTTCCTCTGTTCTTATGTCCTGACTGGGATATGGCTAATAAAGTCCCTGCTTATTCCACTCAGTGCAAAACCATAAATGTCAGCAAGGCTTTCATACAAGGAATGTACCCCTCCACAACAATGCAGCAAGCCAAAAATGTGCTCCACGTCACAGTGATGAACATATTAGAAAATACTGAGATAGAGAGCCTGTTAAATGCAACCCCATTCAAAGCAGCTGGGTCACAAATTCATGGTGGTGGGTTAACTCACTGCCACCACTTCTTGCTATTCATGAATATTCAAGGAAACTGGATGTCTGAAGAAAGACTACTCCTAAGGTGGTCATTGATACTGGGTTGTGAACAAGAATATGTAGGACACAGAAGTGTTTCTCTATTTCTTAGGCATGTATTTTAACAGTTTCACTCAGACAGGGATCAGAAAAGATGCCATAGGATTCAATTTATCAGTCACATCTTGTGAATGATAAACATCAAGGATAGCTTATGTACAACTCATAGGTGGAAGTTTATATGTGGAAATCAAGATCAGTTTTAAATGAAGTTCTTACTGTGGCAAATTAATGTATTCAGGTGACTACTTGGGTTGGATAAATAAAAAGCTGATGAAACTGTTGCTCTCTTTTTTCACATAACAAACATTATAAATGTAAAAAAGCCATAAAACCTATAAGCAGAAAGAAAAGGAATGTGATGATCCCTAGAGGGAATGCTGTCCTAATTACAAAGTATTCAAACCATATATGCTGTTTTGCTACTGATGAAAAGCATCTTCTTTTGATGAGGAATGTGCCTATATTTCCATCTTCTTTCTTTTTCTCAATAACCCTTCCTATTAGGAAGCCTAGAGTTAAGTTGTCTGACATTCTCCTGCTACCAAAAAACCCTAAGCATTTTGGTTTTTTTCTGATTACTTGGGTACAAAATGCAGCAAGAACAGAGCACACAAACTGAAAAACTGTGACAGTCTCAGACACCATTGCTATCTCTGTTTGTGTAAAATAACCACTTCTTTTAATAAACCCTGAAGTGGAAATGACTGAAAGAATTGAAAGGGCTGTATTTGCATAGTTTTGTCAAGTGTTGATCAAGCAAAAGTGTATAAATATTTTCATTTCTCTAAAGGATGTGTATTCTGTCAGGCACATCAAGGCCTAATGATGCTGATGAGCAGTAGGGTGATTTTCACTTCAACGGAGCATCTTTTAAAAATTGGTTTAAGACCGTAACACAGTAATTATGTGAAGCTGTGTCTATAACTACATGTGTGTGTCTATGGCAGCCTCAGCTGATACAAGCCCGGGCTGCTGCACATGTTCCCACCTTTCCCTTCTGCTGCTATTTATCTTTCTTGTGGTTGCATGGGGAACAAGTTCAGAAAACTGATCTAACTGAAAATTAACCTTTAGAAATAGAAACTTTCAAACTGGAATAACTTACAAATTGTGAACTATAGGGACCCTAAAGAAGCAAGCATAGGTGTTTCTGTGACTTACATCTGCACTTTAGGCAGCTTCTGTTCTTACCATTAACTTAAGCATCCTCATATGACAGCAAAACCTCATAGCTTGATGATATTGCATGGGCCTGAAATAATACTCAGTAAGTTCTCAACAGTCCTTTCAAAAGAGAAACACTCACATAGAATCAAAAGGAGGAACAGACAAAGCAGACAATTACTGAAGCTGCAGTTGTGACAGGAACACAACCTAGCCACCTGTGTTGCCTGTGCTTGATGCCTGAAGAGGTTCCTGGGGCAGACAGGACAGCTGCTGGCAGCCTGCCAACCTTCCCCAGCAACAACAGCCATGGCTCTGGAGGAGGAAGCAGCCCTTGGTCTCCTGGCCTCCACTTCCCATCCCAGTTCTATGTCATGTCATAGCATCTCCACCTCCGCCATCTCCATCTCTCTTTGTGAAGGTAATGGCTTGGCCATACTGCAGTTTATCATTCTAGGAGGAGACATTGACCAGTACTGAGAAGTCTTGACCCTGCATTGGTTCATAAAGACAGACGAAAGACTATTAAAAGACTGCTAGTTGAAGTACATGGAGTCTGTCAAGGAAGTTCTCGTGCACTTTAAAAATGCTGAGGGTTTACTGTGTTGGCATTTTTCCCCTCAGTTTGTATTAGCACTTTGAAGATAAACTTTAGTACTTTTTTATTGGTAGGGTGTTAAGTCTTGGCTGCAAAAGTGAGGGTCATTGTAGCCAGAAGCTGTGAAAGTCAATTTTGACTTAACATCAACCCTGCTGCTTTAGCTCTGGGACTCTGCTATTCCAGACACACATTTGTAGCAGATTGACTAGGGGCTCGTGAAGCAATTACAAGAACACTTGAATACTTGGCCAGAGCTGCCAAACTCTCATTACTTTCCATCAAAATCAGAAACCCCAGGTGAGATGCCATGGGCTTGCAGGCTGGTGCCTTGTCTCATGTACATCTCTATGCCCAGTATCTGAAGTCCTATACTTTTGTACAAGGCAAAACCTCATTAAATACCATGTGATTTTCTTTCTTTTATTGTTGGAATTACTAATAACTCTTACTGACAGTAACAACATTTTCAAGCTTGTGGAGAGGTTAGCATTCAGTGTTTCTGTGAGTTTTCTCTCTTGACTATACAGAGTGATTATCCAGGGGTATCTTGAAGAATCATTTTTTGAGAATTACATGAAAGCAAGCTGGCAGATATGATAATGAATTGGCAAGTGTTTATGTACCTACCTTACATGGCACATACCCTCCATGTCTAACAGCTGCTTGAGATTCGTTCCTGAACACAGGGACAACTGCAGCACAGGCATATTTATTTGAAGTCTGTTGCTACAAAAGAATGAGTAGACATGATGTCCAAGAGGGATAAAGGGGAAACTTTGAGTAAGAAAAGTTTTCCATGAGCAGTGTCTTTTCTCTTGTGAGAAGAGAACACGTTTGTATTAAGAAAATTAATTATTAACTGGAAGAGAATTGTATAGAAACAGTTACCACATGCATGAGGCATACATGACTAATTCCTTGCTGATATATGAAATAGTGTCTTCCCCTCTCTCTGCCACTGTGCCTCACATGTAACTTTGTCTTCCACAGACACTTAACTAGGACTTGCACCATGAAGCGAACTCTAATGTTTTCATGAGCTGAGGGATAATGACAATGGACTAAGTCATTAATGTGTGCAAGACAGATTATAATTTCCTGCTGCTACATAACTGCGGTTTTGAGGGGAAGGTGGGGGAGGGAAAGAAAGGGACACACTCCGGGGAGCGAGGTTGGTGCTGCCTAGGCGAGCACGAGGAAGAGAGAACTTTATTCAAAACNCTGAGGGAGCTTCTCCATTTCTGGTAGTCATCCCCTCCAACACATAACAACCAAAGCATTTATTGTCAGAGCAGGAGACACTGATTCTCCGACAGGCCTGTGTTATTATCCCAACTGACTGAGATACATCCATCTGAAGAGTGTGAGTACCTTAGAGTGATAGTTTTCCTTTTTTCCTTCCTTGGGAAAGCAGTGTTCATTCTCAAAATACTGTATTTACTTTCATAATAGTATTGGTTTCCTGAAAACAGAGTTTGACCTTAGCATCTGCATGCATTGTGTATTTCTCTTGTCACAATTGACCCAAAAATATGATTGTTATTTGTGCACAGTGACTGTAAGAAACAAACAGCTAAGAAATACTAGGTAAAAATCCTAGATTAGGAAGATGTTACTGGCCTTATTCACTTAGAAGTCTTAAGTGCTAAAGCCTGGCTCACTCCCATACATCTGCTAATGTGCTGCAAGTGTCTCTGAGAGCCTTTCTTCTACTCTGAACAGTGCAAACCTCCCTCATTGAGATACTTCATTTTGGCACCTTAGTTGTCTGCAAAAAGACTCCACAAGCAGACCTAAAAGCATAAAATAAGTATCTATTAGATAACATGGATGACAGATGGGATTTACAGAGCTAGAAGGCTAAACGCTGGCAGGCTTACCACCTGATAAAGTACCCCAAGAGTCCTTCCTAGCAAAGCAAGCACTGGTCAGGAGGGGAAGAGTTGATTCCTTCTGCTTCCTCAAGTCAATCCTCTATGATGATGAGGTGCCATTTCCCTGGTTTTCCCCTTAAGATTCTATCCCTTTCCACTTTGGTGATTTTCTTCTTGAATCTTTGAGCTACCTGCAGTTCCTGTCCCAACAATTCTAACTCCTTAATTTCCCCTTTCTCATCTTTAAAGTTTTTGTTCTACAGACTTTCTCACAGTGGTTTTTCAGAGGTAAGTGGTTTCCTGAGAACTCCAAGCCAAGGTGACATAACTGTGTCAGATTGGTTGGGTCTTGAATCCTTGGAGTGCAAAGCTCCTTGCCACAGGCTGAAAGTTTGTATATGCTTGAGATAAGATGGGATAAGTTCTTGCAAGAGGAGTCCATTGAGAGTCACTGTGTTCATAGAAACCATATTTGGCTTCAGAGGTCTCTGAGTCCCACATTAAAAAAATCTTGCAAGAGGCATTGAGGAAATCACATTTGCCGCATTCTTACACTCCTCCCTTGGTATCAGCAGAGTGACTTTCATCTAATATAGCATGACTGCTCTTCTGTTTTGTGTAATGTTATGATTGCTCTGTGATAGAAAAAGGACTGGTTGGAATGTCCATTGCTGAAAAAGCACTTCTTATTTGCCAACAATTAGCATGAGAATCCTATGGTGTAGATGGATAGCAGTTATGGCATCTCTTTCCTGTTATGGCGTCTCTTTCTCCATTGCTCAGGAGGTCACCAGATTTCCTCATATTTCTACTTCATGGGTATTTGGGAGTTGAGATGGTGATCCTTAACATGTGGATTCTCTAAACACACCATGGACGCAGACTGAGCCCATCTCCTTGACTCTGCCCACCTTGACACTCATGTATTGTCTCAGGTGAATATGAAAGGGAAAATCCAAATTGTAAGGGGTAGTATGGTGGAAAGCACCCTAGTTATCAGAGGACTATAGCCTTTGTATAGAATTAAATCATCATTTGAAAGCATGTATGATTCTGATCTTGATTTTGCGATTGATAAAAATCTGGTCCAGCATCTCCTTCCCTTCCTTCCCTTAGTCTAAAGACCTCCATTTTCTAAACACTGTCACAAGCATTCCCCATGCACAAAGTACAACTAATTGTAGAGATCCCATGAGATCCTAGTGAAAACCTTTGAAAAAATGGCAAAATATGCCACAAACAGAACTTTGAACCCTGTTGCTTATAATGAACGCCCTGCTATTTACAGTTATATGCAACCTGGTTACAACTCAGTAGAAAGGTAAGAAATAACTCCAAGAAGTACTAAGAAATTCCAGGTTCTGTGTGCTTGACTATAAAATCTTAACATTTCCAGTCTCAGTAAAAAAATTAATCCTTCCCTTTTTCTTTCCTTAGATTCACAGCACTACTGACAATCCTGACTTGCCAATAGAGAAAGTTTTCCATGGTCTACACAATGTGCTGGGTGTTCTTTAACAGAAGGGAATACAGAAATGTGAGGTAGGGTGTGATTCTGTAAGTAAAATACTGGGAGACTAGAGGTAAGTATAGAAAGAAAGGTCAGCAGCACTTAAAATGTTTGCCACTGTTTTCACTTTGATGACAATTTGACATTCCTACTATTTAGTTAAACTTCAGTGAAGACATAAGGTACCCCCAGGCTAGTAGTTCTATCACACATCTGTTCATCCTACATTGCTCTCCCTGTGCCTTATGGTGGGTTTAAGCAGCATAGGAAACCTGTCTGCAAGGGTGGGTCTCCCCATCACCATGCTCTCACTGTTTCCTCTGAGGGAATCTGTGAATTCTCATGAGTTGTGTCAGCTGGTGCACAAAATTCTGGGGGAAAACTGAAGTCTTTGCAATGACTTTTGGAGTACCATTAATAGATCCTCATGATGGAGGAAAATGGGCCCAGGTCAGGAGACCTGAAAAGCCATGAGAGACTGAGGCAGTGATGTTGATTGCTCTCCTGGTGACAAAGACACAGCCTTGGTTCTCACCACACAAAACACCTGACTGCCAATGGACACAACAGCTGTTGTTTGTCAGGGTTCTTGTGAGTGCTTGCAAATGTGCTCTGATGTTCTAGTATGTAGAATGGGGCAGGTGGCAGGGTTTATGTCTGATGGTATGTTGTTTTCCTCTCATTAGGTGAAGTTCCATGATGATGGTAGCATTTCTTTACATCACCAGAAAAATGTGAGGATATTTACTTCGATCAGGTTGTGAGCCATTCAGATTCTGTAGTAATGCAGGTCTGAAATATCTTAGTGAGTCCCATTCATGGCTAACATGATAACATCTATCAGGATCATGGTATTTTTGCAAAAGGAGAGGAAAGTCTTACAGCCCATTGTTGCATATATGCATTTTCTAACTATGGGGAAACACCTGGAAAGATGGGTTGCTGAGATAAAGGTGTAAGTCTTTTGCTTCCCAATCCCTTTAAGCAAGAGGACTGTATGTTATCTCCCATAGTTTGATCGGCTCACTTGAAAAAAAAGAAAATAGAATAGAATAGAATAGAATAGAATAGAATAGAATAGAATAGAATAGAATAGAATAGAATAGAATAGAATAGAGCAGAACAGAATATTTCACTTGTAAGGGGACCTCTATTAGGCTCTTGCTGCCGCATCATTAACATTGGCAGGTGACACAGTTTATGTGCAAGCCAAAGTGTGACGTTACTACTCCATGTAAGGGACCACCTACCAATTTTACAGCTAAGCTAAAAATCTAATGGAAAGCAGGCTTTGTTGTAAAATCTCTGACACCTTTCACAGACAACTGTTGTTAGAACACCTGGAAAGCAACTTTCTTTCAAGTACTTATGCTCACTTTTTGCAGATGGAAACCAGAAGACTTGAAAATCACCTCTGAGCTTTGCACTTGCAAGTGACAGGGAAATTTGAAGTCACCTGTCTTGGATCTAGCACTTTCACTTTACTGTTCTTAAAAGAGCCTTGTTAGTACTTGATAGTGCATGGGCCCAAAGATACTTAAGCTCCCTTTCTTGGAGCTGTGTTGTTTCTGACATGCTTTTCTGCCTCTTCATCAGACTGGGTGTTGCACAATTAACAGGCATACATTAAGCAGATATGTTGAGAAAGGTGACCCCATTTTCCTGATGTAGAGCCACGTTCTTGGTGTTTACACAGGAAAAGCAGTGGCCTTAATTTAGAAAGGAAAGACTGCATACATAGGGTCAAAGATGACTATGTTTAGATTCACTGAGCACTTAGCAGTGTTGACTCAGGCCTCTTCATTTCCAACATGGACTTGTTGAGTTTAGCATAATGTGGGACTTTGAAGTATGAGGTGGTTTGCAGATGCATGTTGTATGTGATATCTGAGGTCAGTGTGTGTAATGGTCTCCGTTGGTATGTTTGGCCCAGGATATGCTTTCCTGCTTCCCACTGCTGTGTTGATCTTACATTTTATGGCCTGATTTGACTGTCCCAGTTTTCCACCTTCCATTATGGGACTTTTTCTCTCCCTTTATAGTATTTCAAACTTTTTTCAGTTCAGCAAACAGTTTGTTCCCCCCTCTGTCCTTCAAATAAAGTTTTCTTTGGCAATCTCTGTCAGGATAAATTCAATAACTGTTTAAATCAGAAGGATCCCTGAGGAGGAAGCCAGGAGTCAAATGCTACAATTATTCATACTTTGGTGAGAGGAATCAGACTTCTCAGGAATCCTTTCAAACAAAGTGCTAACAGTTTATTCCTGCTGGGTGGAAGCAGGAAGTGTGCTGGAGGGAACCTGACAGCCTCCTGAGCACCATCAGGAAGCATAAAATGGATGGGCAAGCAGAGGAAGAGAGAGAGGCATTAACGAAGAAAAATGTCTCATTTCCTCCCTCAAACTAATTGGAAAAATATGTTACGGGTTATGGCAGTGGTAATTTCTCAAAGTGGTAATAGGTGCAGCCTGTCCTGGCATGGGGCTGGCCACAGGTTAGACCTCCACCCCAAATGTCTGTGATCAGTGCAAACTATGGCAGTTTGTTTACAATAAATGGACAAACTCACACAGATATGTGCAAGCATACCTACATATGCAAATATAAGGGGGTTTTTGTCCACTGAGGATCTATGCCTCAGGTCTAGTAATTCTTGACTATACATACATTTGCAAAATATTAACAGAAAACAATTTTTGTGTGTTTGGTTTTTTGTTGGTTTTGTTTTGTTTTTGTTTTTTTTTTTAAAACTGTGCTACAATTCACTGCCTGTTCTCTGTTCTCATTGCCATTTGAGGGTAGCTTGCTCCATAAAATTGTAGGGAGACATGGAGGGAGACCAGAACCTATGTCACTATATTGGTCACAATATTTTAGAATAAAAATGGAATCGCTTATAAATACTTATGTAAGTTCTGGGCAAAAAAATGGAAAGAGAAAGATTTCCTTTGATGCATCAAAGCATGTTACATCCCCTGCCCACTCTAGACTTACTGCAATGTTGATAAGCCCATTTCCGGTTTCCTTATGAGCGGAGTCAGCCCAAACTGAGATATTGCTCACCTGGGCTGCTCTAATTCCACTGTTTAGCTGACGTCCCTTAATAGACTCTGTACCAACCAAAAGTCTAGTGTAAATCCTCTCTGTCACAGCCTCTGGTGCTGCATATCAACTTTCCTAGGCCAGGGAAGAGGCACAGGGCAAGAGTCAGCTTGTGTTGGCTGTGACTGAAAGGGAGTTTCCTACCAGTTGGAGAGTTTTCTGCTCATGGACATTTCTTACATCTCTTTATGCTGCCTCAGAATTGCAGGTCTCTTGCACAGGGAGGGAGAATTGGAGGGAGAGTTGAAGAGAAGGTGGGCATGCACATCCTTGACCAGTGTGATATGTGAAGAAAACAGTTCTGGAATTCTTAGATTGAATTTTTTATACAAGACTCATTCAAAAATACTCAGTTCCACACCTCTCTAGTTATATTTTATGTGCAGCTGGTGATAAAAGCAAAATTTGCAGACCAAATGCAGTGCAGAGGTTCCCTTCTGAATAAAGGGGTGGGCACCTGCCTTTCAGTGATCACATTCAAAATACTCAGCCAGTCTGGACATACTGAGTCATATTCTGTCATCATTTTCTTGACTCTTAAATCTCCTGAGACAGACAAATGTATCTCTCTGTAGTTTTCTATATATACATGTCTTTTAGGTGAAACCTTTTTAACAAGGATATAGAGTGAAACTGCTAAATGAAAACATCAGTAGTGGGTTATGCCATATACCTAGGAATGTTAATATGAGGACAGAATCTAAAATTACAGATCTGTAGGCTTAATCTGTGGAGGTTTAGCAGTGGCAGCAGTGTACTGAAAATTTGCAAATCACCTACCTGGATTCTTAGCATAGTTTTTCTTTTATTAAAGAAGTAAAAGAGATTCCAAAAGGAGATCAAACAGCAAGCCTCTGCTGCAAGCTTCCCAAACGTACTTAGAAGCCAGCACCCTTTTAACACCTCTGAGCACAAACCTTTTCAAAATTGAACATATGTGCAAATTAGAGACTACCTTGCAATAATGAATCACCTTCCACTTTCCTCAGTCTCTACTAGTAAATGTAAGTACACGACACTCAATTTAGAGCATGCAAATACACGACAAGATAATGAGTCTTTCAGGTATCCATAGACNATGGAAGAAAACCCAGAAAGAAAGTATGGATAGCTCAGCAGCTGGGGAATTAGCAAACTGAAACAATGAGATTTCACTTTTAAATCCCAGTGGGTATTTCATACCATCTAGAACAGATTTGGAGATAGAGGTAGAGCTCTGCTAGAGGCCAGTGATTAGGATATTATCTTGGAAGGGCATAGAAATTGTGTTCAAACATTTAATTGAAATCAGCAGACCATTGCCGCCCATGGCTTCTACTTTGAATCTGAATACCCGAGGTCAATAATTTGTAAGCCATGGAACAATTTTTCTGGGCTATGCTCATTTCAAGGGCAAACTTGAGAGCAGGCTTCAAATCAGACGAATTGTCTTACTGGTCGTAGTCTCCTCTCATTGGTATATCTTTCCCCTTCTTTCTCTGACTGGATTATGTCCTTTCTGTTCTCAGTTTTGCATATCATTTGCACAAATGTGTATTTCATGTTTGCTCAGATGTGATTATATTGGTTCTTGTGTTCCATAGGATGCTGTTTCTACAGATGGCAGCAATGAGATTGCTGTGCTGTGACCCTGCTTGAGCCAACCAGCAACCACCCAGTTTGGGTGTGATGTGGGAAAGCTCTCAAGGATGTTTGGAAGAGCTTGCCCCTACAGATTCTGGGACAGGCAGTACGCTTACTCTCTGTAGGCTGCAAAATTACTCTTTACTTGCCAAAGCAGCTGTCTGGAAGGCAAATGGAATGATTAGGATGGAGAGAGGTGGTGATAGGTCTTTGAGAGGGTCTGACATATTTACATTCGAAATTTTTTCCTCCTGTTTTTTTCTGTTACATAGTGAATCACCCACCAGACTACTCTGTGTTGATCATGCTGATGCTCTTGTTCAATGGAATGACTGTGTTAACCTGAAAACAATCTTTCTCTATGGAAGACTATATCCAAAAACAAAAACAAAAAAAAACAAAAAAAAAACAAAAAAAAACCACAAAAAAACCGGACACGCACAAAAAAAAAGAAGAAAACCCACAGAACCCCCTTAGGACAGATAAGAAAGGAGAGGGTACATCAGTACTCTTGTTGATTTGGGATTTTTTTTATCTCTTAGGAAAAATTTTCAGTTACTTAGTTATAGATTTCAATATTAATTCTACCCGAGATTTCCTACAAGCCCAGGTTTCCTGCGCAGACTCCACTCTGGGAGATTCTGTCTGGTTATAATATGTGACACTTGGTAGTGGCCCTGCTTGCTACAGGCAGCATACATTCACAGAAGGACTCTGCTTCTGTATAAGGGCAACATTTGGAGTATGGGAAGTATGGGGAATGGCCATTATTCAAGCATTTATGACATTTGGTGTTAATTTAATTTTCTCTCAAATACTGCACAGCAGAACAGTAGAAAATATGACAACTTCTCCTGGGGTAGCTGTTGTTCTGATGTAAATGAAACATAACACATAATTTTAAACAATAAAAGGATGTATCTTTTAACTGTAGTCTCAGTTATTACTTGTTCTGAGAAAAAATAAGGGAGGATAGTGATTTTGGTGGGGAAAAGAGTTCTTCTGTTTACTAACACTAACTTAAGTTGTGGTGGATAAAATATGGGATTTTTTTTCTTGGATTGCTCATAACTTTTTTTGCTTTTTTTCCTTACCCAATTAAAATCCAGCACATCTAGAAGATACTTCCGTCTTTCACAAAACTGAATTTAAATGTAGCTGGAGAGACATCAATGCATCACTTGGCTGGCTGTGAAAAGTAGCAGGGGCTCTGAGATCCTGTCAGTGTTCAAGAGGGCAAAGTGCTAAAAGAAAAATCAGTCAAGTTCTCAGATTCATTATGACCCATAAGCTGCCTGCCAGAAATTAAATGCCTGGTGGAAATCAGCAGAGTGTGGTTGTGTGTGTGTGTGTGTGTGTGTGTGTGTGTGTGATGGAAGTCAGAAATGTGTTTCTGTGTGTACAAGTGGATAAAGGAAAGCAGAAATTGAAAATTCAGTCATAAACTCCCCTTTATTACCAGGTGCAGGCTAAGATGTAGAAAGGAGAATTCCATACACAGGGTAGAATCTGTTGTCTTCTTTAATTTTCTACAGTTTTCCTCAGTATATTTCAATGTTTCAGGTGAGTTATAGTAAGAATAGTATACCTTGATATGTAGGTTTTAATATTGATCCTCTTTTATTCTTTCAGAGATGTAAAGGGCATCCTTTTCTGTGCCGCTAGCTCCCTCATCAAAATCATCCACAGTGTGCATGGAGAGGGAGTGAGTTTTCCTCTCAGATGCAGCACTCACTGAAGAGAGGGAGGTTGGAGCCTTGGCTGCAGCCCTTCAGCATGTCCTTTCTGCACAGCTGGCACAAACAGGCAACCCCATGAACAGGCAGAGAGCACTCATACATGTACATCTGTGGATAGCACTAGTAGACACTGTCCTGCACACAGGGGTTACTGCAGGATCACAGCTGGGAACTGAAAAAGGAAGACCACAGCACTGAAATCTGGTCCTCCCGTCAGACCCCTCAAATTCATTGCTCCTGGTTAGTCCTACATACATTACAACAGAGTGTTACGTAGAGAGTTTGTACATGCATATTCCATATCCTCTTATTCTCAGTCCAGAGTTTCCTAGAACAAAGGGAGGGATGGGATATCCCCTCTCTACTCTAGATAGGGCAGCTCAGCAGTCAGCAAATGAAATACCTCCCCTAGCCCCTGTGTAATTATCTCTCTTGAGTCCTGGCCAGCATGACTCATCTTCATTTCAGTAAGGGGACAGGCTGGAACTGGGAATGGCAGAATTAATTTATCACATTTTAATAGAGAGGCAGCTCAGGAAGGGAGAGACTAATGAGATACTTTACAAAGAAATTAGCAGGCTTCTGTTACAGGGTTGTCTTCTGTGAGACAGCTGCAGTGATGACAGATGGCATCAGGCATGGCCCTGTGCTCTCTCCCTGCCTCTTGCCTTCTCCCTCAGAGGGCTGCCCTACAGTGCACCATCTCCCCTGATTATTTCCCAGTCACTGGAGTGGAAAACCCTTCACACGTCCAGCTCATGTATCTTCCTGAGTTCAGGGTATAAAGTAACTGAGGTGTGTTGCACATCTTAAGAAATGAAGAATTCATAGGTGACATTGGTGGGATATCTTGCACCCCTTAGGGCATATGGAGAAGAGCTGATTTTTGCTGGGTTTCTCCTGTAATTTTGAAGAAGCAGGCCCAGGAGTCCCAGCAGTTCTGCTGACTCAGCATTCACTCAGGATTCATTTGCAATCACTCAAAGGTCATTATTGAAGATCTGGTTCACCAAGGCACTTAGAGAGGTAAGAATTTCTTTTCTCCCCTTCCATTCAGGGAAGTATGTGAGAACATGTTTATTTTAAGTAAGTGATTAAGGCTTGTTGCCTTTGAAAGTTCAAATAGGTGCTTCAATTCTATATTGAGTCATGTCAGAAGTCTGAATTTCTTACAGAAGTGATAGTCTTGTACCACCTTATTTAGGTAGATTCAGACATTTTCACCTAGAAAGGTTTTTGTGGGTTTGCTTGGACATTTTTGTCTCCAAACTTATTCTGAACTTCGCTTCTTATGGAAAAAAAGAAAAGGAACAGAGAAAAGAGTTCTTGTAACAACTGAAAACAGTAAATTCAGCCCAAACCTCAAAGGTTTCAGATGTGGCACTCAAGTCTGCTGCAGAAATTCCCAGAATAGACAGTCAAAACAATCCTCAGTTGTGCTGCAGCTTGCTTAACTAAAAGCTTTCTCTTTAGTTTCAACATTTACTTCCCATGTGCTCAGCTTATATCATAGTGTATTAGCATCATAGTTTATACTCTTTCCTACCCATCAGGCATCATACAGAGCTCTGCAGTGGTTAAAGTAAACAGATTTTTGTGTCTATAGACAGAGTAAACAACTGGTGACAAAATGACCTAATAATCTTTGAAGTCATTAGCTTCAGCTCTCTATCAATCATTCCATATTGCTGGGCTAATAATCCCTAATTATGAGCTGCTCCTGGTGTTAGCAGTACTAACTGTTTTGCATTTAAATGCAGATGTTCTCTGACCCTCTGCTTCCAGAGGAAAGGGAGATAGCTGCTGCTTTTCAAAGTCAAAGGAGGGGGACAGCTTGTCCTTGCGTCAATATGAGACCATTTTCACCCCACGGAATCGTCTCAGGTTCTCGTGGGAAGAGCAGGTACTTTGGCAAGGCTGGACAATGCTCTGGGCAGGTCGGACAGAGCACCACTACTGCAGTGAATTGGCATTGCAGACACGACACTGCTGGTGCACTGTCAATTGTGCTGCTGTTGCAGTAAGTTCCTGGCTGTCTCTCAGTACAAGCCAGAGGCTGGGCAGTCAGCATGGGGTTCATTGTGATGGAGAGGAGGAAAGGCCAAAGATCTTTTGCCTGAGGTCTGGAAGTAGATGGGACTCAGCTTGTGTTTTAAATGCAATCGAGTATTTCTTATATATAGAACTTGGTATACACCACTGATGTGTTTGGGATTACGAGGTTTGCATTTTTCTGAGTTCTCACCTGTCAGTTATCTCATTCCTGCACTATGCTGGCTAGCTGTGCATTGATCATTGCTCATAGTTTTCTCCCATTTCCAAAGTGGATTAAATATATATTGTTTTTATAATTTTGACATCTATATATAGATATATATGTATTTTTTTATATGTCCCATGAAAGAGAAAATGACTGTCTCCCCTTGATTGGAAGTGTTTTGTTTTGATTTTGGTTTTGCTTTTTTTTTCAAAAGTACACTAAAACATATTCATTCCAAAGAGATAACCTTTCTCTCTGCAGATGCTGAAAGAAAAGGGGCATTCTCATGATACCAAAAGGTGCTGACTGCTTTCTCTTCAAAATTAAATCCTTTCAAAATCAACTTTTTTATCAAGGAAAAGATACCACAGAAAAGCATCTTCTGCTAATGCTTTTTGGCAATGTAAAAGCTAAAAACTGCAAAGGTAGTCCAGTTGCCACAGCCACTTCAGAGCGTAAGAGAAGTTGTCATGGGGATCCTGACTATGGTCATACCTTACTATGATATATACTTACCTGTTTACTGGAAATAATATTGGGAATGTATGACATGCTGCATGTGTTTCACCACCAAACTGTGTGACAATGTGGTTACCATGTGCCACATTCATCACTGATCTGATGGTGGGGTTTCTGCTTTCATCAACATTGAGTTTGTCCATAGAAGATCCAAAGCTAAGAATCTGAATTTTAGACACCAGTATTTCTCCAGTGAAGCAACTACAAACTTCTGTTACTTGTATATTGACAGAATATATGTGTGGATTTGTGTAGAATTTATATTATTCTCTTTTGCATAAGCTGACCTTTAGAAAATTTTCACTCCTTTACAAGGATTGTCCCTGGAGAAAGAAATCTGTAGAGAGTGTGTACAAAATCAGTTCAGAAAGACATAATTTGGGTCAAAGACATGGCTTATAGGTGAATGGAAACAGATTATAGGGAAGTCTATTTTTCTTCATGGGCATTTGTGAGCTTTGGACTTAACACACAAATATATTAACCTCTCCTAGGTGGTAATACGGAGTGTCGGACTAGTAAGCTAATGAAAGAAATACATTTCTTCACTCTGTTATCTGGCCTTTGAAAAAGTAATTAAATATACCTGACTGCTTACACTTCTTGCTGAAAGTGATTCCATTGGTAAATTTATTTTATTTCTTTGCAAGACTTTTCTTTGTCAGTTTAATTTCTTTTAAATCAATCTTGTGAGGTATAAGCACACTTTTGGATAAATGATCATATTCCTCAATTGTTATTATTGCCTCAGTTAAAAAAGGGAAAGGAAAGCTTCCAACTTCATTGCTTATCTTTATAACTGGAAAGCAATGACATTCATTCAAAATAATGGATTACTGTAAGAAAAGTGCAGATGAAAAGATGAAATGTTACAGAATTTCCATGCTTAAAGAGATATTCAGATTTTTAGATAATTTTTACAAGGTGCTTTTTCATTTTTTCCACTTCTTTACATTGGTAGATTAGAAACTCTGATTTGTGTTGTGTTTTCATTAAGGATCTGAAAATTCCATGATACTGTGCTCATTTTTTTTTTAAATCTGATGCTTACTGTCTTCAAATAGACTGAAAGACCCCTTAGATTTTTTTTTTAATTTGTGTGCAAATAAACAGCTTGTACAAAATGATCAAATCAGAAACAGATTTTAACTAATTTTTAAAACTTGAAGAAGAGTTTGGGTCAGTTTTTGTATAGACTGGCCTTACATATCAGATGACTTCTTATTTTATCCAATTCTTCTTATGGAGTCTACAAAAACAGTAGCTTTCTTTCATGATAAGAATCTTTTATCAAAACTCCAATGTACCTTGTTGTTTGGGAGTAACACTTCATTTTGACTGTGATGTTATACATATGTCTCAGAGGTGAAGTTTTGTGCACCTAAACACAGCCAGCATCTCAGGTAGTTTGACATTGAACTGGAACATGGAGGACATTTGCCATGCTGTTGAAAGTGGTATAAAAGCCATGTTAAACAGAAAAACAAACTTGCTTAATGGTGCAAAAACAAAGGCCAAAATAATCTTGACTTTAAGGAAATTCAATACATTACACTCAATAAATGGATTCAAGAAAATTCAACTTCTGCATGAAAAAAACACCTGAGAAGACAACTTGGCTTAAAAACACAGCTATCAAGCCTTCTTGACTTTCAAGGCTACAAAAATATGGAGAGCCATAGTGAAGTTTATGAAACTATTTCCAGCACCTTCAGTGGACTGTTTTCCAAGTACTACTTGGAGACTAAAGAGCTGGTTGAGAAAAAGCTACCCTCTGGTTTAATTTTTAAAAGATATAGCTCTCATGAGTTTTTCTAAGTCATTAAAGGCTTAAAGAATTCTCCCTAGATGAATTAAATGCTTCTAAGTAATCTTTCTTAGAATGCAGCAATTGTCCTTGAAATTACTTTGACGAATATTGAATTGTATCTATTTTTACTTCATTGCTCAAGGCTTTTACAGCCATATTCATTATTTGTTCTTCTAGAGGTCTTTTGACATACTGAGATTTTGTTTATCACACCATGGCACAAGGTAGAACAATATAATTATTACATAGCATGTAAGTTTGTATACTGACACGCTCAGCAGAGACCACACCCACACTTTCTATCTGCCTGTCACCAACAGTATTTACTTATTTTCCTTTCTCTACTGGAGCAATCTGTTGTTCAATAACACTGGCTATTTCCATCTTAAAAAAAAAAATGTTGAATTTAATTCTTTGCAGGGTAGGAGGGGAAATTTATTTTCAGTAAAAAAAATTAGCTTGTCTGGCTTCATCTGGAGTCTGAACTTCAAGCATCTTCCATTCTGAAGCAAAATCACCACCTCACACTGGCTCAAGGGATTGGGTTTACCAACCCCCTACTGCAGAGCTGAACATGAATGAGCCCTGACTTCCCGACTCTGGTGTTTATCTCTGGATGCAGGTTCCAGAGTTTGTGCCCACCTGGTTCCCACTCTGTTCCCTAGGGTTGGAACCTGGAAATGGAGGTGAACCGAGACTGTGCCCCAGTGAGAGTCTGGGGTGTCCTGGGAAATTACAATACTGAATGTTTTGATTTTTTCAGGCCATCGCTTATGGATTTTACTTCACATTCTTTCATTTTGGAAGCTAGAACATTAATTCTGAAATAGTTAAAGTATTTTTGCAAGTTCACAGCTTCCTGAAAAGTGGCGCTTCTGACTTTCAGTTACCTTCAGTCCTTATCATATCATGTTCATCATGCTGATGTCAGAATGCTTTGAACAGGTGATAGCTCTAATCTGTTGTTGGTGGATTATTCTGAGCTATTTAAGGAAAGACAAATTTCAATATTTGATAACAGTCCCTACTCAGTAAAGCTGCAAGACATTATTACTTGTTGCGAGCCAGGTCCTGGTCCTTGGTTTTGCTGGAGTGACAGTAAAATACTTTACTGAGTCAGTTGTGCCATTCATGCTGTTGCCAGTTACACCACTCACATGTTCTTCCAGCAGTTCCACCAAATTGATGATTCACTGTGTTTAATTCATCAGTTTGATAGCACACTTTCTCTTCTAACAACTCAGATGCTGAAAGGAAAGGGTCTGAAATAAACATCTCCCTGATGTCTCTGCTGGTGAAGGCTAATCACATTTTTTTTCTGCAATGTCTTTATTTTCTGGGAATTATTCCTCTGTTTCTGGGAGTTCAGGATTCTCTCCTTCTTGAAAGACTGAATAATATGAACTAAATGATACTGTAGTATGAATTTTCCTTCTTGTTTAATTGCCTTTTAATTTCTCTTTGCCCTTTATTTCAGTCTTCTATACACAAGTCTACTGCTTGGTAAACACAAGAGTATATTTGTAGTGCAGGCTGCCTCTCAAAGTGCAGGAAAAATAAGCAGACAAAGTTTTAAGTAAAAAAAAAAAAGCCAAACCTCAAGATTTGATTCTCACTGTTTGTTTTTATGTAGGACTGTAAACATATTTTAATAATGACAAGTGAATGCTACAGTCATCTTCAATTCTTGCATAAATGCACTTATCTAGAGGCTTTGGCAATTTTCTTGCAAAGGAAAATTTATTTTAAAATTTTTTTTACTTCCATTTTTTTTGCCTTTTTGAGCTGGTATACAGTCAGGGAAATTGTTAGGCTAGATGTAATGTGAATAATGAGAATAAACCTAGGAATATATATGATTGCAAGAAAAAAGGCCAGCAAACAGGAGGGAACCAGCTTTTGCCCTCCACCTCCATGAGGATAAATAAGAAGAATTCAGAGTAGGAAGACACAAATACCAGGTATCAAAATCATTAATAATGCAGTTGCCATACAATATATTACTTGTAAATTCCATTTAAAGGGCATGTCACACCATTTAGTGCAATCCATTAATCAATAGCTTACAGAGAAAGAAACCATCTGTCTTGGTCTGTTCCTCAAATCTAAACTTCCAAACAAGGAGAGATTTGTTCAAGTAAAGTATTAACTGCTCCAAAGCAAGGGAGCTCAATCATCCAAAAGGTGGTTGTTTACTTTCAGCATAGGTTGATTTCAATATGAAATTAATCATCCGATTTACCTCTTCACTGCTTACCACCATGAATATGTTGTGGATCTCTGTTAAATTGCAATAATCTTTTCTCCCACAAAATGAAATTAAAATATAAATCAAATATAATTGCTAGGAGTGAGCAGTGTTAAATGGTTATCTTGGAAACATCCTGTAACAGTCACCAGGGTAGAATGATCAGACAGTACATTTAGCCTTCATCGGATTCTAATGACACTGGGATAGATTTCTTGCAAATGCGCCTAATAAGAGAAAGATATTTTTTCCTGACCTAACTGGCCAAGTGCAAGTACTGTAGTAGTCACAGTGCTGAAGTGGATCTGTCATAATCTTTACATTTTTGAACTTGCTAGTAGGATTGCACTCTGGCGTATGAACTTGATTATCTTTGTGCCTGTTTGTGGACCCCTGTGAAAGTGATCCACAAAATGTTAGAGACTGACTGCAAAACACCTTGTAGGATGTCATGTCTGAGGCATGATGGCCCTGTGCAGCACAAGTGCTGTGAGCAGCCATGTGGACAGGCTACTGTTTAAGACAGAGCTCTTGTCTCATTTCATGAGATGGTAAAAAATGTGCAGCTGTCCTCCTCTAGTCTCTGTGAACACGGTGATTTTGTGATTCAGTCCTTCTGATGCTCCTTAATCTTGAGAAGCACCTTTGGTTCTCTTTCATCTCATACTGTGGTTATGAGTTCATTTGTGAGTCCAACACAAGAACACAGCTAAACCAGCAGAAGAGTTACATTAGCATTTGATAAACCTGAGCTTCCACCTTAAATTCAGAGCTGGAGTTTCACTCAGCTATTGTAACAGGAAAACCTGTCTGGTTGTTTCTACATCTCCATATACTTTTAGTTGCAGGATTAGTTGGGACAGAGGAAAAAATAGGTCTGTGTGCTACTGCTGGTATGGATGTAGTCACATTGGTTGAAACCCATTCCAAAAAGGGATGTATCTCCAAATCCCTGATGAAACTCCCACTGATCTGGTCTCCCAAACAGCTCTAAAGTGAACATGAACTTAGGAGTCTGAAGAAGGAAGGAATGGCCTAAGTACTTAGCTGGATCTTGGACTTCAGTGTGTAAGCAGACTGAGATACAGAAACCAGGGCCATGGTATTTGCTGTCATTTCCTACATCACACCTTTCATGAGGAAAAGGTTTGCATTTGGGTGATCCTGTTACTTTTCTTTCATCTGCTTTGAATCCTCTTGTAACCCAAGAGAAGAGTGGGCTAAGTCAGAGAGGGTCAAGGGTTTGCTCCTTTACTTTTGCTCTCTCCCAATTCACTGGATGACTCCTGGCATTTTATTGAGGAAGCTGAATAGCATTTTAAGTTCTTATTGATTAGAAAGAGGGGAAAAAAGAAAAGAAAGAATCCATATGGTGAGGTCTATGTAGAGATACCACTGTGCATCAGCACAGGGAATACAATTAACCTCAGAGAGCAGTAGCAGTAAAAAGGAACAGAACAAACTGAAATAATAAAGCTGGCTCTGCACTCTACCGTGGTGTCATGGACAGATTGTGCTGAAAAGCATCAGTACTGCAGAGCTTTCGGGTGAGGGGGGTTAATTATCTCTCTGTGAAACATTCATTACAGCACCTGGAACTACATGGAACTCACTAGGCTGCAAGTTCGTTGAGAGGTTCATGATCCTTTGTAGCAAATCCAGTCATTCTGGCATGAAACCTTTTCACTTTGCTCCCCACTCATCCAAAGCTCTGCCTCCTACATGCTGCAGTGCTGATGCTTTTACTCTGCTTATTCCTGTGATTACGACTTTTGACTGTCTTTTGCTGTGTTTGTGTAATATGTAGCACAATGGGGCCTTGATACTTCTGTGGAGCCTCTGGTGGGTGTGTGATACAAATAATGATGCTCCTGAACAGCCAGGACATTTTGGCTGTGCTGTCTTTCAGACTGTGTCATTTCTTCACACCCTTCATGGGCTGCCCATACTCAGGCATGAGCTGAAGTTTCTTGTCCTAATGTCTGCACCCTAATTTGCTTTTTCCCTTTCACCCTAGTCTTTGCTCTAATTAGTTTACATTGCTCCACTGTCTGCTTTTTTAATCACAAATGTATTCATTTGCCCATCTACACTTTCACAGAGTAGTTCATGCAGTCAGCAGAGGCTTTGCCATTACAGTCTCCTCTCACTTTCATGTTCACTCTGATACCTATAGAAATTCCTGTATACAAAGATAGGCAGGGAGCTGGGCAATATATACATAAAATACCTTAAAGACAGACTGGCATTGTACGAGTAGGTCTTAAGCCATAGCTCTGGGGTATTTGTCACTTTTCCTCCAACACTTTATTTTTATCCCTGCAGCACAAGAGACTGCCTTGCTCTGCTGGATGCTCTAAAGGTGTGTGGAGCTGAATTACAAAAAGGACCAGTATTCAAAACACATCTAGTCTTTGTTACGAGAAGGTTTTATTCCTGTCCTAAATTGTACAGTAGATTGACTGGTGATGGCAAGACTTCAGATCTTCATGACAGATAAGTTCTGTTAGAGTGGCTTCTGAGGGCTGGGACATGGAGCTTTGTATTTGAGATAGTGGACAAAATTCAATGTATTTATTCCATCTCCTGGTATCATTAAAACAAACAAACAAACCCCCCCCCCCCCCCAAAAAAAAAAAAAAAATCACACCAAGCAAACACATGAAAAACTGGTCTTTATTTAAAGTGCAGCCTTATAACCTGAAATTTGTGATGTGGTCAGCTGCCCCTCAGAAAGGTAACTAGATCAAGGCTGCTTGAGCAGGAAAGGCAAAATAAATATCCCATATGTGAATCTTCCCATAGTTAGTGGCAAACCCACTCAGCCGCGTGCTGTAAAGCTTGCAACTCTTGGGAAGCCCTGCAGTTTAATTCAGAGGCACACAAGGAATTTGTGTTCTTCCAAAGTTAAGTCCCAACTGGATGGATATTTTGACAAATATGTCTGAACTTAGACATGTAAATCCCAGTTAATCTTCTTTTTCTGCATGTGAAGTCCCTGCACTTCCCCCCTGAAGTCAAGAGAGAGAAAAACGAGTCACAACAGGGAGAGGACTGGTGAATGTGTCAGGACAAAGATGAGATCTGCTATGTCAATGTGAACTAGATTAGACAGGATTTAAGGTTATAACTATTGAGGACAGAGAGGACAGGTTTTTGTCAAAAGGTCTCTGAGACTGTATAAAAAGTGAGATGTGAAAGACTGTGAGTAAGAAGAGACTAAGGATTAACAGTAAGTGAGCAAACACAGGTAAGGAATAGAAAAACACACATGAGAGATGAGGTACAGAAAGGGTCAGAATTGAGCTGTAACTTGAAGATAGGAGGAAGAGAAGAAACCCAAAATATATGAAGACAGACAGTCATTTACAGCATTCCAAGGGAATTGCTTAATATCAAAGACCACATTGTATGCTGTTGCCTCATAAATAATGCCAGTAATCCAGCCTGAAATTACAGACACTGGTCCCTGTAAGTGAAAATAGCTTTGCAGGAAACAGTGAACAGCTTCAGAAAAGTCACTGTGGTCACTGCTGAAAGTTCAGTGGGCATAGGGGAAACGTTTGAAAGGATTAATCCATAGAGAAGGAAAGACAAATGCAATGGAAAACTGAGAAGGATGAAGGGAAGTGGGCTGAAGAAAAGAGACAAGTCTTTTCCTCCTCATTTTCTCGAGCAGCCAGGTAAATATAACTGTTATTGTGTGATTTCTTCCCTTAGGGCTGAGGAGCAGCCACAGGCCATGCTGTAAGCACATAGCTCTAGTCTTGGTTGGATCTGCTGATGGCATGCTTCTGTAACTATGAAGAAGGCCCAGTGAAGGCCAAAATTCAGCTTTTTTTTTTTTTTTTTTTTTTATGAAAACTTTCCAATCTCATCNNTTTTTTTCTTGTATGAAAACTGTGCAATCTGATCCTCCTTGCAGTTTTACTCATAATGGTGAAAGTAAATTAGATCTCACTTTATTTTTCTCCAGCTCTTCATCCAAACTAGTCCTGTACATAAGCCAGAAAATTGAAGAGACACCTACTATGGTAAAAAATTGGCTTCTGTTTTGCATTTTTAATAGAGTAGTGGCAGTGTCTTTCTCTTCCATTAATTACTGTTCTAGTTTCCTCTTCAATTCAAAACTTCATGTAGGTGCAATCAGTTAGTGGGTCAAAGAATGTGCTACAGCCCCCCAAAAAGATTTTTCAGAAATGCTTGTTACACAGCAAATTTCGTGAACTTTTAGCAACTTTAGCACCTTGTCCCCTTTGCTGTCTGGTTTATTCAAAATGGAATGCTAAATGTTTAGCAGTAAACCCCAACAGTAAAAGAATTTAGGCTTTGATGCAAAAATTACCAAATAGATATTGAGTGTTAATTATGATTAAATGTATTGTTATCTGACATAGTTTGGTTGTTGACCTTAAAATACCTTCCAGTGCAGCTTGATTTTGGAAGATTTTCATGCAGACATGAGGGAGGCAAGCTATCCAAAAAGAAGGCAGAAACATTAGTAGCATGGCTAAAATACTTTGGATTCTGAGGACCAATTTTTTGTTATCAGTCTTCAAAATCCACACTAAGTATTTTTCCCTCTCTTATTTCATCATATCCCTTTTTAAAACATTCCTGAAGTCCCAAAAGTTGAGGATATGATCATGTCAACACTTATAACGATCACAATGACTTTCACATTGCAATACCAAAATCAAAACCAACCAAACAAAAACAACCAAGCCCCACCACATTTGTATTTCAAGGCCAGGTTGGATGGACCCTCTGAACAACCTGGTCTAGTGAAAGGTGTCCTTGCCTGTGGCAGGGAGGTCAGAACTAGTCAATCTTTTAAGGTTCCTTCCAACCCAAGCCATTCTATGATTCTATGAACCCAACAATTAGCCAGTTCTGCTCTGTGTTACAGCAGATTACAAATCTATGCCTAAGCAACTGGTGCATCTCTGTTGAGGAGAATCACAAGTTTTAATGTAATGTCTACTTATCCCCATACAATCAGCTTGTGAAAAAAAAATGTTTTGAAGATGCACAAAAGCAAAATAACTAATAAGAGACTTAGCTAGTGACTTTACATTTAGTTTTCAGAAAAAAAGTACAGTATGCTAGTTCTCAAAAGTTTTATTTGCAGAGTAGAGTTAATGCAACATTCTTAACCAATTGCCAAACTGTGAAAAACATTTTTCATTGCTGTAATGATGATGATGATGATAGTAGTATTTTCAAGGGAGAAATAACTGAAGTCTTTATAGCATTTGAAATTTATTTTTGGTGCTGTTTAGAAAGCAAAAAAATGCTACTTTCATTATATGGAATGACTTAGTTTCAACTGGAATGAAATTTTACAGGGCAGCAGTGCAATAAAAAAGGGAGATTCAATGATCCTCTTCTGTTCCAACCAAGATGACATTACAAGGATACACCAAGTGAATGTAGGTAGTGCAGCTAGAAATTTCCAGAGGCACTATGCTCCTTTTAAAGGACTAATTTTCTTTTCTGTCAATCTAAGCAATGCATGCAAGATCTACTTTGCTTTTGCAAATCACATTTTGAAAATCACATACTTAAAAGTTTTCTAAATCATGGTCCTAAGATCAGTTGATGGTTTTTCCTTCATTTGCCACAACCATAATTAGTTTATTGACTAGAAAAATGCCACTGGTGAATGCCTTATAATTTCATTTAATTAGACGGAAACCTTTTAGTTAACAATGAAAATAATTAATCTTCTTTAAAGAAAGGACTAGAAAGGACTAAGTTGCCGTAATATGAATTGTGAAAAGTTAAAAAATGAACAACACGCTCTAAAGTAAAGCTAGAAGAGAAGTGGAATGCTATCTGCCTCCTCAGTTTTCAAGATTACCTTCTTTTGTCTACAAATCATTTATGCCAACTTTTTGGGAAAAAACATCATTAAGACAACTTGAATTTTGGGTAAGAAACAAACTAAAAGCATTCATTCAGCCTGATCTGATAAATCAATAGGAGTAGAAGGTGCTTACGAAATAAATTACACCTCTTATCTGTCAGTTTGGCATCTGAAACTCCATTAGTTTAACAAATTAGTTAAAAGCTAAAGTCCAGATTTAAAGCTATTTAAAAAGTTGCCACAGAGTTCAAAAGGAGTTGGGACCAGGCTTTGAGAGCAGCACCCTTTTTAAAGCTCTGTAGTGGTATTTCCCTCTTGGATAGCTACGGAAGTGTTCAGGATTAAGAGCAATTCAAGCTGCAGAACAGGGTTGCAGAACAGAGCTGTCCTGCAGTTGAACTAGTTGGTTCTGGAAAAAGTTGACTCCAAAATTTCTATGTTCTGATCTGGTTTAAAATTCTTTCTCCACTTCTTTTCTAATTATGCAGCTGCAACTACTCCTTAGGTTGAGATGTAAGATACCTGACCTGTCCCAAGGTCAGATGTGGTTGAGTTAGTTCTAGTCTAGCTGAAGCAAGTGTAAAAATTTCATTATCAGACTTTTGTTCAAAAGGCAAATTGGGTCAATTTGTGCAGACTAGGTATCAAGTTTGTAGGTACAGAAAATCTGAACAGATTTGTCAAAATCAGAAAGTCCTATCTCATGAAAAATTTTTATTCCAGGAATTGAGGAGTACTGAGGACTCTCTCTGCTAGAGACTTTGTTGCTCTGAGGAGCTAGGTTGTGCGGAAGGGGCTCAGGTAACTGTGTCAGTATAAACCCTCAAAATTAAAGAGGAGTTCAAACTCGTTTCTTTTCACAGAACTGAAGACGGAGAGATCTTTCCTTTTGCAGATCACACAGAAATATAAGTGGCTCCTTCCCCCAAATTCAAAAGTTGTGAGTTGTTTTTTTGTTTGTTTGAGGGTTTTTGTTNTCTAAGGCAATACTCACAGGTATGACTTTCCCTCTATTCCTGAGATTTTTTCATTATGAAAGTCGGTTTGCTTTCCATGTTTGGGCCAAACTTTTTCTATATTCACAGTGATAACATGAACCATTCTGACCTCAATTCATCAGTTAATGGGGCTGTACAATAAAGTGAAATTCTCCAACAGAGAATAATGCTACAACCACTGTTAGTGATGTGCAATGCTATGGCTTATTCTCTGTTGTCAAGCAGAGAAGGGGATGAACTCTTTATCTCATCTGCAGGAAGCAGGGTACTTGGATGCCTCTGGTAAATCGTTTATTTTGATGAGCTCGTTTTCATTTGAGCCTGCAGCATTTGATATTCTTCAGTTACTCCCCTACTGAACACCACTGAGGCTGTGAGTGAATTGCCATTCATATATATCAAGTGATGTGCTTCTGCACATGTGTAGCATCTGCCACCAAGGATCTCAAAATACTATACAAACTTTAACGAGTAAGCTTTCACAACACTCATGGGAGGTGCAGAAGTACAGTTAACCCAGTTTAATGGATAAAGAAAGCACGACACAAAGAAATCAGTAAATGTATATTCAGATTCCTGCCTCCACCTGCTTATATATTTTTCAAATTTTTGTTCACATATAAAGAAAAAATTCAGTACCTCTAGAAATGTAAACTGAGAGTTGTGCTTACATGTTCCCTTGGGAGAAAAGGATTTCGTGAGTGTACGTTTCAGTATTAAGGCATCTAGAAATTAAAATTTCTGAGTAGACATACAGGTATTTGCAAGAGTACACTCAAAGACTCAATTTTTTTATGAACATCTGGCAGCCAGTTTGGGGCTGACAGCTGTCACATAACTGAAAGAAACATGGGCATATGTTCTGCAAGGGAATAGGGCTCAACTGGGAGAAACCACAACAGCTCGAGATGGTCTGTTTTAAATTAACAAGTGTCTCTTGTGGTGCTCAAGGCTTCTTAGAAAATTGCTACTCCAGTCATTGAGATTTTTATGGTACTGAAACATACACTATTTTGAATTATTGGGGCAATAGTTTTCCCTTAAACAGTCACCTGTGAGTCTCCTGGGGACACTAAGTCTTTCCAATTCCTCACTCCTGCCCCTCCAGGCCTGCTGTCCAGCTGTGGGAGCTGCCCTGCCCGCCTGGCTGGGGACCGCCAGGAAGTGCCTTGGAAGTGAATCATTACCATTTTAAAAAGCAACAGTAGGGGATGCTGCTGGGTAAAAAAAAATAATCCTCCTCGCTTCCTCCACCCACCCCCTTAAGGCCTCTCCAGGAGAGCCCACAGCACTTGCCACTTTTAGGAGCAGAAACCCACAAAAATCAAACCAGTTGCACTTTAGGCAAGCACAGAGCACTAATTAAAGGGGCACACAGGTCACTGTTGAATAATTATTTTTCACTTTTATTTTCAAATTGGAAATGATAATTTTATTTAATTCCACTGTTAAAAGTGACATGGAGGAGCCAGGTGATAAGCAGTTTGATTGGAATTTTTCTGATCTGCCAAATGAAAATATTTGAGAAGTTCAACACCATAGCAAAATAGATATTTCCCATGTTTGTAACAATTAATTAGTTCAGAGTGAGGGAGACACTTCGCACAAAAAAGACCTTTCTCTGGGCATTTACCAAATGTCTGGAAACAATGAGCTAACTGTTTCTGAGAAGTTAGGGCCATATCTAAAATAAAATCACTGTTGACAGGTTCCCAGAAAAATAATCTCCTGAAAATCTGAGATAATTAGTTATTAGACTCTACATATTTGTAAGTGATCAGGGCTAGGAGAACATGTTCCTTTATCAAGCTCTTATTACTGAAAGCTAATTCAACTGGGTTTTTATGGAGGTTTCTGAATGCTTTACTGTTTCTTATCATAACCAGAGACGTGATAAGGCTGTCGTAATCCTGAAAGAATCTCTGATAAGCGTGTTTGTGGCTATGCCTGGCAGATAAAGGCAATCAAATGCCAGGTTTCAGGGCATAAACTAATTGTCTGCAGAAGCTGGAAGGAAATGTTTCCATGTTCTGTGCTGCAACAATTATCAAAGTACATAATACATGTTGGAGCGAGTTGCTGTACCAGAATTAAACTTTTCTCTGAGATTTTATTTATTTGCCATTTATTTATTGCCATCTGGCAGGGCACCAGACCCACTGGACCATGTAACTAACTTGGTATAGCAAATCTTATGGGAAAGTAATTCTATTCAGACATGCAATACAATGTTAATCCTTAGATCTTGACAACAGACAATATGTTCTGACAAAGACTGTCTTATTAACTCTGCTAATAAATGTGTCTGCACTGAAAATGAAAAATAGATTACCTCGATACTTGAACTACTGTTAGAGAAGAAATACACATTTCATGCAGAGGAGCTGCCACGTCTTTTATGAACAGTGAGGTGGATTTTTTTCACACTGATTGCATATTGTGTGCCATGCATGAATGCCACATGCTCGTGATGACTGGGAAAAACTATACTCTTTCCTTTCCCAGATGTCTTCCATGTAAATATTTTTAAGTCACATCTGCATGTTTAAAAATGTCATACCCCAGCATTTAAATGAATAATACTTCCTTTGAATCAATTTGCTCCTGATATAGGTCTAGTAATGGCAACTCAGTTTAATTAGCTATGTTATTGATAAGCTGATTCACTCCAGAAGATAAGAAACTAGAGGGAAATTAGCATTCTAGCTCATTTTAGATTAGTTGAATATTGTCACCTTAGAAAACCCCAAGACCCAAACCCAGTGATACTAGAATGACAAGGATTTCTGTTTTGCCATGCTTTTCTCAAGCAGTGATCAATTTACATGCTGATCAAACTTCAGTGATTCTGCTGCTGCAAATATTTTTTTTTTTTACCCGTTTGCTGTAGATCTCTAAAAATGTTATGAAATAGTGACCCCAGACAACTGTACTCACTGTATTTAATTTCTGTAGACCTCATGCCTAAACTAAGTCATTGCACTGGAAAGAAAATTAGAGCATTTGCTGACTGCTATTAAGTCAACTCTGGTCATGGTCTGATCTGGCTGACATTTATTTTTTGGGGGTCAGGAACCACAAAACTCCCCTCTTGTGGTGATTTATATTGCGGGGAGGCTAGGTGGAAGCTCTCCCTGTACCTCCCCTGGATGATGTAATACTGGATCATGGGACATTTCATGAGGCTTTGACACCTTCTAAGATGTTGCAGCTGTCAGCCTCATTAAATCAATTATGGCCCATTATAGTCCATCATCTGAGATGAATAGCCAACACCAGGTGCAAATGTTCTTCCATGCTCCCCGAAAAGGCTTTCACAGCTGAATCATCATGTAAGGGAGGACATTGGCATGCTAAGAAGTATCCCACCTTGCAGGATTTGCCTCTTATCAACCTCTTCCCTTATCTAGAAATCCAGTTTATAGCTTCAGGTACCCAGGCCCTTCTGCACCTGGGATAGTGGTACTGTTGCACTGTTGCAACAGTACCACCGTGTTTTATCTCAAGATCCTTTAGCAGTTCAGATTAGGAGACATATTCAGGGAGGGGTGGGCTTCGGTAGATGAGAACCTGTTTCTTTGCAGTTTGCTACACTGGGCAGAAGCCTTTTGGTGATCTTAACAGTATTTAAGTAATTGAACTTTTCAGTCTCTGATGATGAGTAAAAAGGAAGCTTGTGATGGACAACAGTCAAGCTTGGAGCAGAATTCAAACAATTTCATATCAAATATGTGTTTATTCCCACTAACTTTGTGATAGAACCATTCAAGCAGATTTAAATGCAGCTCTTAATTAGTGTGCTTTCCAGGGCGTGGTAGATGTTTGATTATTTTAGGTAACAGAACAGCAGAAGGGAAAATTGACAGATTGTAGAGAGAGAAGACGAAAGCTATATGTGGTGTAGAACAATAAAATATTATTAGAAATGTTAATAATCAGATCACATCTATTCATTGTCAATTTTTTCTGTCTTATAGTATTTTTTTATTGTAATTGGCTTTTGCAGCATCATTTACCAGAGTGATACAGACTGAAGCCTGATGCTAAGGCCTTGGCTGTACTATTGGGTTTTTTTGGTACTGGATGGGAGCCCAGCTGAGTGGCCTTCCCTTAAGGTTTGTAGCAGGAGGGTCATTCCTCAGCAAGAAATGAAAGACCCCAGTGCAGCAAAGATCTTTGTGATTGCCAGGGTAGGCACGCATCTAGCAAAGTATGGGCTTGCTTTAGGTGCATACTTATGTGCTATTGACTTTGAGTAACTCAAGGTTAAACATGTGCTAAATGCTTTGCTTGGCATGCTGTGCCTGAACCAGAGGAAAGGAGTGGTGACAGGTTCGTTAGCTCTGCTGCCAGGTGCCCAGTTCCCCCTTCATTGCTGTGTTATTATTTAGGCCAGCAATGATCAGAACAGACACACTTTCAAGGAGCAATGTGACGTTCCTTAGGACAGCTCATTACAAACAAGACACACTCTCACGTGACTGGAAAATAAAGTATCTGTATTTGCATTTTCCAGAAGACTGTTTGCTACAAGAATTTGAAGCAATTCATGGACCCTGCCTTTTGATATGTACTGAGAACATTGTCTCCAGTCATTGTTAGAGCATCTGTTTCCCATTTTGACAAGTACACTTATCTCCTTCTTCACTCCTACCCCTCCCTTTCACATTCCTTGACTAAAGATAATGAATAAATTGCAGAGAGATAAAAAACGTGTTGATAATCAAGACAAAAAACAAATGAAGTAGAAGTGACTACTTCTACAAAAAGCTGTAAATTGTTTTCTTTTCTTGTGCAATGAAACTTCTGGCTTGCCATCTAAAAATACCAGAACTTGAGAGACTTGTTTGGAGTGTTCTAAGAGAGAGGGGTCTCTCTTAGGGAGACTAGCAAAGCCTTCAGGGTCTCTCACCTTTTTGGGGAGAAAATGCAGATAAGGAAAGAATTCAGAAGGGTTGAAAGCAACATGAGAACCTAGGCAGATGGAGAGTCAAGATGGTGAAGATGGAGTTAAAGATGTTAATTCTAATTAGGAGTTAATGAGTGGATATTATGCTTGTGAAAGCAAAGGGCTGAACTGAGGCAGAAGACAGAAGGCACAGTGGAAGCCTTGCGTTTTCTATCTTCCTCTCAGTCTGGACTGCCTGTGATAGACTCCAGGCTTTTTATAATGCACTCACTGAAACAGCTTTTCTAGAGCAGCTTCATGCAAAATGCTCCTGTTTGCTTTTCATCTTTGCGACCGAGGCAATGAGAGAGGCAGTCGGTGCTGCTGCTCAGGGCCCATGGTGTGAACCCCTCAGCACTCAGCCCTGGCTGGGGCAGCAGTGGGATGCAGTCTTGAAGGGTAACCGGGGTGCGGAGAGCTCAGACTCCAAGGGTGCAGGGAAAAAGGGGTTTTTCTATTGAAAAATGGTGCCCGGCTTAAACAGGATTGGTAGGGAAGGTTCTGGAACGGGGTGGAACTTGGGAGGGGATTAGGGAAGAGCCTGGGAGGGGTTTGAAATACAAGGCAAGACCCTCCAAAACTGGGAACACAGGGGCAAATGCAGACCATATAAGGAAATGCTACCCTGCAGGAAGCAGGGACCAATCAGAGGTGGGTTACAAGGCATGAGGGATGGAAAAGTCCAGCAGGGACACACAGCAAAAATGAAGGGAAAGATATATAACATGATAAAATCTTCAAACGGGGTACAGACTTTAAACAGCAAACAGTCCTTAAACATAGCAACAGTCCATATAAATGCAGCGAGCAGTTTTCCAGAGCTCAGGCAGTCACAGATCTGGGTTGAGCAAGCTGTCCCCCCACAACTGACACCTCTCTCCTCCAACAGTGGGACACTGGGCAGTTCAGCCATTGCTCTGCAGTGTCTTTGCTGCGATGGGCGGTGGTGGTGGCCTTCCAGCACTGTCATGCTTCTCTCATTGGCAAACCCACTTTTGCTACTAGCTTAAAGCACGCTGCATTGTTTTAACCTTCATGTTCCTGATGTCTTCCATGGACTAGAATGCTCCTTACCTTCTGTGTTCACTGCTATTCCAGCCATAGGGTCTGCCCATGGCCCAGCCAGTGCAATTCTCCCCCCACACTGAGTTTTATTCTTATCAACAGCTGAACCTGCTCACAATTCCTCTAAACTTACAAGAGCTGCAGTATTAGTTTAATTTTATGCCTCTCTAGGACAGGAGTATGACAGCACTAAAGAAGAACGAAGATCATCTTTGGCATCTATAAATTGGAATAAATTCAGAGTTTTCAGGAAAATTACGGTAATTTATATGATTTTTAACATGATTGCTTAAGGACTTGTAAATTTACATAGTGATATTAGGATTCCCAGCCTCTGCATTTTAATCACTATCTCTCTTGAGCTGAGATGGATGTGCTACATAGCTAAATAATTAAATTAAATTAAACATTATTTACCTAAAAGTCTGCACAATACCTTCTGCCAGAACATGACGGGCTGTGAAGTGGATTAATCTAATTCATCTTTTGGTTTTAAAATTTCATGGGCTTATGGCATTCGTGTTCACTAAAATTCAAAACTGGATAAATATGGAATAACTTCAGCTCACTGTATTTTTATATTTGGAGAAGACTGAGACATATACAGAAAACAATTCCTTCATAAATAAATTGTGCTCTTATTCTGATACAAATACTTTTTTTTCCCCCTGCAATGTTATTCCTTGGAGTGGGCATAGTCATAGGAAATATTATAATTAGCATTTTTCAGAACTGTGCTATGTTAAAAGAGCATTGCCAAGCTACTGTGGGATATACTTCTAAGCATCATCAACCTTGTTACACAGATGAGGAAATTCAGACAAAGGTAAAGTAATTGCCCCCTTTCAGGAGGAAAAGCCACTGAAAGAATTCATTGGGAACTTACAACTCAAAATGTGATATTTTCTTCTAAATTTGGAATATGTTAATTAACTTCAAGTTCATTAGTAACTCGAATCTGCAGTTTGGAGGCTATTCAGTTGTTTATCAGAAATGAGTAGATGGTCTCTCTGGGTCCCATTGAACTTCTACCCGTGGCTCAGAGAAGTAGTCTTGTGTTGGCAGGCCCAGCCCACCTTGACCCCTCTGCAGACATCTTTTGCTTCTTACCTAGATTGTAACTGTTGTCATCCTGGGACCACAGACTGCTGCCTTTGGCTGAGGTCAAATTTTAACAAGTTGGATATAGGAGATAAAAGATTCCACCAGTTTACACCGGTGCAGACTTCCCTCTAACCCAGACCACCTCTCCTTCAGCAGAATGTTTCAGACTTGGCAATTTATTTTGCTCAACTTCTCTTACATTCTAACAGAGACCTGCCTGATCTGGAGGTCCTTCTTGGTGATAGGGCTCTCAGTAATAGTCTTCATCCACAATATTAACAGATAAGAAGCATAGACATTGTTATAAACACATGGTGGCTCCCCAAGAGATTTGTATGTTGCTCTTGACTTGTTGGCCTTGCTTGAGAATACTCCTGCCTGGGATCGAGACAGTGCATCACTACACAGGGTCTTGTAAGATGCTGGGATATTTAGCAGGGGCAGAGATCAGCATTGGCAAGGAATATTGCTCCAGAGCTGAATATATGGAAACAAACTGGGTGAATGATCACAAAACACCTTATCCTCAAGTACCACCTGGTGGTGCAGTGATGTTCTGAGCCTGGTGCTTGTTCTACAGAAATGAGCAATAGACTCTGCCAAAGCACATCCAGCATGATGAATCCTTTGAATTCTCTTTTTCATCGAAACAGCAATGAAAAAGCACTTTCTGTGGAGAGCTGTGAGCCATGATAACACAGTGTCAATTATAAATACAGTGAAGTATCAGCAGAAGAAGCCTCTAATCACCCTTGAATTCTGACTAGGTCCAGAAGTTTTGGATAAAACTAAACTCTTTTCCTTTGAGATTATTCCCTTGATATCCAGATCAAGGAGGTTTCCTAGTAAAACAGGAACTTCAGAGTCCTCATTCAAATGCAGTATTTTATGTTTTTAAGGTTCATAAATAATACTATAATTCCCTTGCTACCCAAATATTTTCCTCCTCTACCTCTTAGGAACATATAAAAAGCACAAACTCCACTAAAATTGGTTAACCAAATGTGATTAGATCAAAACTTGTTTTCACATGAAAAAAATAGGAAGGATTTCCTCCTCCCTTCCTCTGTGAAATAGGAGTTCAAAGAAGCTGTACTTTCAGACACTATAATTAGATCTGATTGAAAAAAAAGAAAATAACTTTTTCATCGTAATTAATATAAGGCTTCCTTGAGAAAATTTGAAATGCATTAAAGAGTGATGTTCTTTTCATTTAAAAAAGCTTCTCTTCACTTTAGAAGTTAAAAGTTCTTTAAGGCCACCATTGGCAATGGGAGTACAGCTGAATTTTTTGGGAGGGAGAATACCTCTATTATCAACTACTTATTAGTGATGAAGAATAGTTCAATGGGCAAGACGCTATCTTTGAATCCATAGAGTAGTGGAGTTTCTTTAGGAAATACCAAATTAACAAGAAGCAGTTTTCAGAAAATAAGAGTGTTTAGGGGTATAGCTTCCTGCTTTAAAGGGGTTTCATAGAATTGGAAAAGTAAAAAGGAAAGGTCAAAATAGTTAGTTCTGTCAATTTTTCAGCAATATCTTTTGGCATTTAAAAATTATATTTTTGAGTTTTAAAATTAGTTAAAATCATAAAACATGGTAAATAACCTTTACTTTGGCTTAGAAAAAGATTTTCAGTTGAAAGAAATGTTTGAGTCAGCAAAAGATGTGCTCTCTCTCTCAGTTCACATAGTGCACACCTCTCTGCATCCCTGAAAGCCTTTAACAACTGTTTTTACTATCAGGATAAACTGAAAAATGTGCTCAGTTTTCCAACTAAAACATCCAATGTTTATATAACTTGTTTTTTTAAGAACTTGGGATTTAGTTTCTGGCTCTGCAACAGAATTCTTGTATAACCTTGTGGACTTGAATGAGGATTTAGAAGACGAATCACAAGAAATTTATATCAGATTTAGGCAATGAAGTTTAAAATGTAATCAACTGTATCTAACTTTAGCAGTGCTAAGAGTCCAAGAATGCCCTAGGTTTTAAATGGTGTTTGCCTAGGTGCTTAAACTCTGCTCTTGTAATGAGCAGAGGTGTTGCACTATTGGTTAGGCTAAAAGTCTGGCTTCTCTCTTAATGTAGAGTCATCTTGGGACTGTCTCACAGCTCTCTAGTAGGTTGGGTTTGCTCTGGAAAGCATCTCAATGCATGCTTACAGATGCTTCAGGCAAAATGTAGTGCAGCTCCTGTTTTCCTTGAAAACATAAATGAAGTTTTCCAGTGGGAGGTTGCCTCCCTTTCCACTGCACTGTGGGTGTTCAGAGTTCCAAGGAACAGAAGGTCACTTGGGTGTCTCTCTGTTCTCTGTCCAGAGAAATGTAACTTGGAGAACGTTTGTGTTCATAGGAAGGTTTTACAGAGAGTTCTTGTGAGATGGATTATAGTGACATAAAGAAAGGGAAAAAAAATTCCTTGATCATATCAACAGATTGTTCCCATTTGGCAGATACTAAGTGACATGCTTTGAGTTTGGAAATCTACTCCTTTTCAGACTGCAATGCATGACTCATGCTCAGGGATTTTTTTCCCAAGTGTGAGAGATCCAGGCTCAGTTGTTTCTCTTAGAGGTTTCTCATCTACATTAAACTTCCATCTCCATGGCCTAAAATCCCAGACTTTATTCTGGCAGGAGTCTACTCTTCAGGACACTAGGGGAAACTCTTTGTGAGGGACTGGATGCTTAATGACCATCAAGAGACAAGAGCACTATCACTGCACAGACTAGTGGTAGAAGAATCCTGCATCTTCACAACTGCCCCTGACCCCACCCCTCCCCAAGTATGTGTGTACAATGCAATAGTGCATGAATAATCCTTGGACAAAGACTCCCTCAGATAGGTGTCTTGTGCACCATGACCATCAGCTCCTGGCTACTGAGTGCACAAAGCTGTACTGCACCAAGAGGAGGCAGCTGATAGGGTTGTGAAGACTGCATTAGTGAGAAATTAGGGTATCCATAGTTTAACAGTGCTTTATCAGTCTTCTACTCTCTTGGCACTGTGAAGGTCAAGACGGCTTAACTGTTTGTGCTGATGGACCACCAAATCAGATTAGTCCTCTCTTTTTTGCAGTGGATATTGTGTTTTACCTACAGAGGAAAAGGAAGTCCTTTTCAATGGGGAAAGGTAAATAATGGCACTGTAACCTTTGCCCTGCCAATAAAATATGGAATGTATTCATTGTATCCCTAATAGTGCACCTTCCTTTAGTTTTGTGCTGTAGGAAAGGCCCAGAATTCAGAACTCTGACAAATCATCCTGAGTGATAGAATAAATTTAATAACTTGTTCTCTTCAGGCTTAATTTAGGTTCTGTGAGACTACAGGAAAACATTGACTGAACTTAGTAATGAGGGGCTAAAATCCTTAGTATTACTTGTCATTCAAACTCTTCAGTAGTATTTTTATTTTTCAAATTGTATTTTTCCAGAATATGTTTTATTTTTACAAATATTCCATTATTTATTACCTTACAGTATTACTTTCATGTTAATCTGGGGGATGTAGTAACTCACCATTCTAGGAAAATAAAAACAGAAAATAAAGAGAGGGTAATACAAAAAGTGCACAGTCACTCTTACTAAAAAAGTCAATGATTGCTATGAAAGAATATATAGCTATTTCATACATGAAATGTAAGAAGATGATGAAATAATCATTGTGGTAAGAATTTTTAAAACTATTTTGATGTTTTTAAGTGATAAGTCTATGAATGGACTTATTTGTGTGAATAAGAAAATATTTGTGTGAAAGATTCTGTCTCTAATGTACATCTGAGGAAATATTTACATTTTCATTTAAAGAGACTTGCAAACTACTCATAGCAGTACTGGCTATGGAACATGTCTCATGCATGAGCCAGTTTACTGACTATTGTGTAGGATGAGTGTTTCCACCTTGTTTCTACATGGAAGTTGCACTTCTAACCTCAGCTTTCTCCCCGAGACATAAAAATGTAGGTTTTGGCAAGTATAAATGTTTCACATGCTGAAGTTAGGAAACTGGGGGAGGAGATTCAGATAAAATCTTGGATGAATATAAATTGGTAACTATTCAATTTATAAACACGTTTAGGACAATTAAAAAAAAACCAAACCAAAAACAAAAAACCAACCACAAAACGCAAAAAAAACCCAAAGCCAAGATCTGCGGGAGGCAAAGAAGATCAAGAGCTGAGGACTTGTCCCTAATGTACTTAAAGCATTTATTCTAAGTCAGGACTTCTCCTTAGACAATTACTGCATAGATAATTTCACCAGTCCAGAGATCTGTCCCTAGGTATCTGCCTAGGTATTACACTCAGGAAAGATGTATTTTCCTTTCAAAATATCTTCTGACTCAAGGTATTTCTTGTATATTTGTGGAGGGATATATTCACTTAGATGCTGCTCTACATACTTTGTGTGGCTTCTAGATTGTCACTCTCTGCCAGAAGAAAATTCAGATTGGTATCTCGCCATAGTGCTTAATGTTGCAAATTCTATTTTTGCCAGATGCAGCTGATAATGATTTAAGCAGGAGGAAAAGTACATATAATGTGTCTGAGAATTACTGAAAATTTTTCATACATGTTAGAACATGCCTTAGTGACCTCCAGAAGAGGAAGACAGTAGAGTCCTAACACAGCATCATTAAAACTCATTGTCTTGTTCATTGGACAGATAATCAAGTCCAATCTTTCACAATCAGCTGCTAGGTAATTACTACAAGGTAAATATCTGATGGTAATCTCTGCTAGTGTGCTAAATAATAAACAAAATGCATACTCTTGTTTTAGACAAGATAGCCCCATTGAAACATTTACTTAAAATTTAAAATGTAAAAAATTAAAATTTAAAAATTAAGCAGGATCAAAGCATGTTAGAGATCCTAGAAAGAGAGGAATTATTTTTCTTTAGAGTGCTCTGTTCAAGAAGGATTTGGAAGAAGAGGGAGCCTGAGGCACAATAATGTGAAAAGACCTAGGAATCGGTGAACTTCATCTGAACCGGAAAGAAGAGATCCCACCTGTACACAGCATGCATCAGGCAACCCTTTTCTACAGAAAAATTTAACATGAAAACTGAACAAGAATAGAAGACAAAACTTCTCACTCAGAAGTGGTCCTGCTGGGAAACGTGATGATGTGGAAAATGTTTATATGGTATTTTATATCTGTTATGTGTGTTCTGGGAAAAGAGGAAAGATTTCTCTCTCCAGGACTGCCCATAAAGTGTGCTTCACCTGTATACTGATCACTTGAAATTAAAACTAAATGCCTCATCAGCTAGGAATAACACCATACCACATTGTCAATGACTAAATTCCTGTTGTTAGGTCTCAGTTTGAAGTATATTATATTTTAATTACATTCAGCATATGATCTAGGCTTAGTAGGGCAAAAACCCCATAAAATCCTAGGACAAAGCTATTTACATGGAATAATCTGTGAAGTTAATTATAGATAATAGGCAGTAAGGGGGGATGATTTTCCATTTCTTCATATTAATATATTAATATATATTATAATACATATGTAAGTATTAATATAGTTTCTGGCATGATTTTTCATTTAAAGTATAACTATTTGAAAGAGTGAGCTTTAGAAGTGACTACATTACTACAGCAGACACAATAATATTTATATAATGCTTCATACTGCACTACAATTTTATAGTAATTTTAATGTTATACACATTTATTAAAAATTTCAAGCACACACTTTTTTTGCCAACGTTATCTTTGATAATATTACCTGCTAGCTGTACTAGCTAGCAGCATTTAAATGATGTACTAACAGCTTTTTTAGATACTTTTTTCTTTTTTTTTCTGTACATTCACTGTTTTCCAAAAATTTGGGGCTTGTCAGTTCATTTTTCTTACATGGGGAATTCTACTTTAACATTTTTCTGGTGGGAAAAAAATGTAACATATTCTAAATGACTGAAAAATTGAGGAATATAGGAAACTGAAAAGATCTTTATGAATCTTCCCTCCTTTTCTTTTCCCTTTCTTAGTGTTTTCTGAAAGTTTTATTATTTAAATATCATAAGTATATTTGGAATTCAAATATTGTTTGACTGTTTTGTGATTTTTTGTTGATATGTGTGGAACTTACAGACTTGGGAGATCAATGAATCAGTTACTAAAAGTTGGCTGCAATAAAGGCTGGATAATGTATTTGTATTTTCAAAGTGAGAAGTTTTGGCCATTCATTTCAAAGTAATATCTTGAGACTAAATGTAGTTTTGTTTTATTTTTAAATAATGGTATGTGAAAACAGTGTGTCAAAAAGTGCTGTCTTTAAATNAGAAAGTTAGTTTGTGGAAGCAGGATTCCAAACTTGTTGAGTAGATGGTCCAAATTCTGATTGCATTTTCTTCAAAGAAAAATCCACAACACATCCCCTTATCTCACCAGAACGATTCTGGAAATGTTTAAACATTGATAAAGGTTGAGTTTTCCTTTGCTTTATTCTATTTGAAACAAACAATTTTTCTTTTTTTTTTCTTTCTTTTTT
>VXBX01004071.1:1850995-1863499 GCA_013400415.1 Scytalopus superciliaris
ATAATATAAGAATAACAAAAAATAAAGTTTTCTTAGTTCTTAAACTTACTTACACAGTCTACTTTTCTATATTTTGTAAATGTATTTTTTTAAGAATAAAAATGTAAGTCACTTTCACAAGAAGTTGATTAAAACTACAAATGTTCACTTACAGGTAGAGTATTGCATCAAAATGACTGTTATGGAGTCCTTTGAAATTAAATATACTCTCAGATATCTCGTAGCATTCATTTTTTAGAAATAGATAAAAATTTTCTGATGAGGCAGAGGGGAAGAGGTGAGCCCAAATAACAAAGTGTGAATTCATGGGGGGTGGGGGGAGAAAAGAAAAAAAAAAAAAATAAGGCAAATTTACTGAAGCATTTGTGAGAGCCAGGCTAATTTGAGGTAGCTTTCTCTCACATACTGACAGGAGAAGTTCATATTGCTCTTTCAAAGATTAATAAATGGCACTGAAGTTCTCACTTAACTTCTGGATTGTTCATCTCACTTCGTGGCTATAGACAGAGCCTCGGTGCCTAAACTCAGTTTTTCTTTAAATGATGACTTTCAGTTAAAATTACAAACAACAATAATTTGCAAGCATGTTCAGTCAAATATGTGTCTTTTCCAGAAAAAAACCCCAGATACATTTAATCTCAATATATTAACTAACATTTTTAATAAAAGGATAGGATGCACTGACACTTTCTTAAAAAAAAAAGTATATAAATCAATAGGATCGCTGGCTTCTTAACAATTCAGTTCTGAGTACAAGAGTAGATGCTTTGACATGATGGAGATGCTGACTTCCCTAAGGTCCTTCTGATCTTCTCTGCCCTCTAAAAATGCTGCATGTGTAAAACCACCTTCAATCAATCGATGAGCAGATTGATTTGTTTCCACTCATCCCCATATATGAAATAATCTTTTTAGAGAGTGGTAATTCAATAATTGGATTAATTCCATCATTATCTCCTCCAAGAAGGGTGGCAAAAAAACAGTGCTAAAAAGGGGAAACAGAAATTGTGAAGAAATGAAAGTAGGACTGTATAGGAAAAAGTATTAATGGAAAACAATTTAAACAGTGCCAGTGCATCCTTTGTAAAGCTGGGTTCTAATTAATTTTTTGAAATATTGCCCAAGTCAACAGTTACTGGAAACAAATACTCAAGGTATGCATCAATGAAAAGGCCTCAGCATGTCTTGTTTTCTCTCTTAGCTTATCCATAGCCATACTGCCAGAAAAATGTATGAAATTGCCTTGTATGATGATGCTTCTCGGTTTTTTTTTTGTTTTGTTTTTTTGGGTTTTTTTGTTTTTTTAATGTTTGAAAAAAATCTGTAATGTTTCCTTTCTGTATCATTTTGAACTTTCAAGTTTTTAGTGCTCTGGGCTGTCTTGTTTCTTATGCAAGAAATGCATGTCCTGGTTTGCATTACAAAGGGTCATATGGAGAGGCTTCCTTCCTGCTGTTTCCATGCACACACCCACTCTGCCTTTTAAAAACTTGTCTGATTGTGGATCAGAGAAAAACAGTTTTGTGAAGTAACTTCATGGTCTGTATCTGCACAGGAGAAGGGCATGTGTCTCTTCCCCTCACAGGGGACAAGACAGACTAACCAGGAAAGGTTTATAGAAACCTCACATACGAGACAAGAAACAGGAAAAGGAAAAGAGAAGGGAAGGAGAAATAGAGTAAACTGGAAATTGGAAAGCTATCCAGTGTCCTTTTCAAACTTTTCTCTGACGTGCATGTACCATATTTGGTCCCGAAGTCATAACCTATCTTTACATTTATAAAAAAAAAATATCTTCACTTACAAATTGGTTACCTTTTGCTATGTGTTTTTTCATCTAAAAATATCACATATTGCCAAAATGTTTTTACTTAAAAAAGGGACAAAGTTCATAATAAAGCTGTAGTGACTTACATTTAACTTCTTCATATCTGATGTTGTCTTATTTGAATATGCAATAAGTTATTCTGCTATACTGTATTATAGGACAGCCTGATTAATGCTTTAGCTGCAAAGTTAGTGAGTATGGCCCTTAGAGGAAGACTTAGAATACAGTTTCTGGCTCTTTGTTCTATCCCTGCTACAAGCAGAATTTGATATTTAAGGATATGGTTTGGCATATAATAAAATAATAAAAACAGGAACAAATGTTTGGCTTTGAATCCATGTTTGAATCATAACATTTACTTTTTTCCCTGCAAATATAGTGATTACTGGTTGGGCTTGCTTTTGCCATTTTTTTTTTCCTGGGACTTAAAACACCAGAAGTAGGGGACTGCTTGGGAAGGTATAAGCTGAACTGGGAAACAAAAGAAGGACAGCAGAGAAGCTGAAGATTTGGATGTAAATGTAATCCTATGGAGGGCAGGTATCCTCCTTAGGCAGATAGGAGATGCAGAGTTGGAAATCACATCCAAAGAAAATCAGAAAATAAGAGTCCAAATGGCTTTTGCATTTTCTTAACTGTGTTTGAAGAAATAGAAGCTGGTGTGCTTTCTTCATAAATAAAGGAATTCTCTCCAAGACTATCATGTATCATTAAGTTCCTCTCATGTAAATGATCCCAAGTTCTGCCTAACTGCTTAAAACAAGTGACCTAATCTGGAAAAATTAGATTGCATTGGTTTTCTACTATCTTGATATTGTTATAGAGTAGAAAAAGGTTTATTTTTGAGACAGTATGTCTCAAATAGGAAATGCTTGCTGCAGAGGAACTGCAGCTCAGCGGTAGGCACTTAGAGTTACCAAGGGAGATCTTATCATTATCACAATTATAAATCATGTTAAACAAAAGCATCAATAATTATGATTTTATTTATGGAAAGCAAGGCATACAGTTATGAAGAAAAATGAGACCATGTGGGTCTTGGGGGGGGGTTGGCATTTTGCCAAGGTCGAACCCATGACAATAGTCCATAATGGATGACACCGAATTCATAATATATGCATATAAAAATCATTGTTACTGTCATCACAACCATCATGTACCAAGCCAGAACTAAAGAGAGAGGTAAGCATAGCACCTGCCCAGCTGTGCACAGCTGTAAAGAGCTATCAGAACCCAGTTGCAGCTTAGTGGTTTTCTCTGAAATCTTTCAGGAAGCAATTGCTAAAGCCTGTATTGACATCTCTTTTGACAACTGCCTAATCGCTTACAAGTTGTTGGTAAATGCTGCTTTACATCATCTTGTCACAGATTGTTGTTGTGGGGGGGAAGCAAGAATATTTTTCAATGTCTAGTTCAGCTGTGGCTTATCCCTGAAGTCTTCTATGCAGATTTGCCTTCTCTCTTAGATCACAAAATAACAGGCAATGGGGAGACCTGATTGAGGTTTCAAATGCAGAGGCTTAATACTAAGTAAATCTAACTTACAACTTCTCCACTTGATCCCAGACTTGACATTTAGACACAAACATAAATTTTAATGGTCATTTAGATACTTACCTTCCTTTTTGCATTTTCAATACAGTTATCAGAAGTCACAAAATGTAATTATGTGTTCAGGATCCTGAATGATCCAAAAGCATATTTGGATTTAGATTATAGTCCATTTTAGATTACTAGGTCCAGGAAAGTTATTGAATCAAATTCTGACTTTTTCACCACTTAAATGTGAAGCTTTTCATATCCAGGGCTTTGTTTTTAATAACTGCATATTTCCCAACTCTGGCACACAATAGTTTTCTACCCTTTCCTCTCTCCCCTAAGTAACATCCTCCTCTTATCACTAGGTACCAGACAACTTTTTATGTCAGCCCCTCTCATCAAATAATATAACCGGATAAGAAGTTGTTCCCAACAGTGTTTTGCTTCACTGTACTTATATCTTCAGTGTTTCAGAACTGAAAAGTGGTGTCCCAGAAGATGTCTGTCTTTTCTTCATTGTGACAATCTAGTATCACCTCTCCTTAAAAAATTCTCATCTTCTTTACATATATATAGCCATAATCCAATACTTAAAAGAAAATTCAGTTTAAGATACCCTTTATCACATTTGTCAGAAGGCTTTGGGGGTTTTCCTCACCTGTCCTGGCTTGCTAATTTCTCATCCCACTATGCTTCTTCACTGTAGGAACTGAATACAGGGTTAGTTACCACATTCCAGTCTGTGCTTATTCTGACATGCACTAAAATGTCAAAATCCTGGTAACTTTTTCTTTCCAGTGGGATTCTGTGGGAAAACCAAAAAAACCAAACAAACACACAAACAAACCCCTACAAAAACAAACAAACAAAAAGATAAACACCTCACAAAACCCAAACCAAAACCACCTATGATCGACTTAAAAAGACTAGTTTACAATGTGAAAAATATTCTGATAAACAAAACTCTGCTCATAATATTAGCTAACAGGTTAATAACTGACATGTTGCACGCGATGTACCAGGAGTTGGTGGTAGAAAGGACCTTTTCCTGTATCTGATCTCATCACTGAACAAATAGTAGTGCTGGTGATATTTATGATTTTCTCAGCACTTACTTAGAGCAGAGGATCAGCACAAACAAGATATTGATACTGATATTGCTGTAGATATAGAACTTTTGATTATTTTACAGTGATGGAGCTTTGTAACAACAGACAAGCAATGGCAGGACTGCAGATGTATATTCAACCCAGGAGACTATCCGGAGCCAGCAGTTCATTTGCCTCTACTATTACTCTACATTTTAACATAATAATCAGATTCAGCTCTAATTCAGACATGCTGACAGACATGGGAGTGGCTGGAGTCAGAAACAGAAATGTGTCCTCTGCACCCTTGTAGTTAATCCAGTCAGTGTTTGGATTTTTAAGAGCTTTAAAACTAAGTTGTTAATAACTCTTCTGGCCTGAAAATGTCATATAGAGAATTAGAAGGAGAACAGAACAACTCTCCAAACCTCAAATATTATGAATCTGTTCATTTAAAGTGCTGTTATTCATATGTCTGTCAGTTTGTTTTTACAGTTTCTTAATGATACAATACACTGAAAAAGAACAAGATCGGTCAGGTAAGGGAGATCCTTAATAAAATCTCTTTATAGGAAGAAAAAAATTATAAGAAGCAGCTGAACTCATTCAAGTGAAATAGGGAACTGGCTCTGTCCTTTTAACTCTCCTCACTGGAGAAAGATTCAAACCAGAGGTGCACACTTTGCTTTCTTCAGTCTGTGAAACTACTGGGTGTAAAATCACATCATGGCAGAGAATTGTATGCTTTGTGAAGAGAATTTTGTAAATGCAGAGTGAAATTTACAGTTACCTAAAGCTAATAAGTGTATTTGCACACTTTGTTAAGAAAGGTCTCATGCTTTTCTGAGCACAGTAAAAATTGTACAAAGAGCAGGAGAAGTCATACTGTTTTATAAACACTGGTTGATATACATTTTAACTTTAAAAACTCCTAAATTTGAGAAAAGAAGAATAAAGTTCTGTTCAGCTGTCTGAAATTATGTTGATGTTTGTTTTCTGTAGTAACAAAACCAAAGCTAATTCTTCATCTTAGAAAAAGAAAAATTAATTGGGAAAATGCTACAGAAAATCCAATTTTTATGTAGTAATTTGTGCATCTATATCACAAAAAAGCAATTATCCCTGGAATTGCTGCAATACCTTCAATTCTCTGCCTTAAGGATCTCACAAAAGATATAGCCTTTCTACAACAAAAAAATTGATCAAAATATCTTAAAGTGTTTTCCTAGAGAGAGATGTTCAAATAAAGCCCTTTTCTGACTGGAAATCCTTCTCTGTAGAAACCAGAGGATTATATCTTTTGCAGTCTGAATATAAGAATGCCTTTCAGCTTCTGACAAACCAGGGAGAAAAACAAACACAATAGATCTGGGCATATTCTCTTTCCCTGAAATGAAATGCTGTCTAAAAGAATTTGGGGATTTCTAGATGTGTAATTACTGCACTGTAGTGCTAGCCTGGACACCACACCTGAAGAGACCTCAGAAGTCTGCATAGATCATACATCTACCAGCTTACTGCAAGCTTACAATGGGAAACAACTTTAGCATCTCTGAAAATCATTGAATTTGCTGGATAAGAAGAGCTCATCAAAGCAGTCTAAGCACTGTAGGCCCAAAACTTGCCCAGTGTAGGACAGCCTGCTTAGCTGGGATGTGTGTCCTTCAGTGAGCATTTTTAGACTGAAGTGGGATTTGTGGGCTTGTCTTATTCCATGTAACTATCAAGATTGTGTTAAAAATAGAAAAAGAAAGATGCAGAAAGGAAGACAAATCAGGATGTATTTCAGCCTTATTATCTAATGAAGGTTCTCAGGGGTCTTCAGTAACTTACTGAATCTCTTAAGGTTTGTGAGTCCAAAGACTATGCAGAGAAACAAGAAAACAGCTGGGTCTTCACCATAGGTTCCTCCAGGAATTTGTTTCAGTTTCCAACACTTCTCTGCTCTAATTTCAGGAAGGAAAAAAAAAAAAAAAAGCTGGCATGATCCATTCTCTCACTCTCTCAGTCCTTATTTTGGACTAATTTCTGCTGTATCTAATTTATTCCTTTGATTTGCAGTTACACCCCAGCTCTTAAACATCATCTTTGTATTATTTAAAAATATTGCCGAGCTCATTTTTGAACCCTTCACATCCATATAAAATAACAGGATGTGCTGTAATAATGAAACAAAACATTACATTGTCTTACTTTCCAAAATGGATCCCATTAGAGTAGAGTTTTGTTCCTCAGTTTTGCAGCATTATGCCAGCATTTTCTAAGCCTTAGTAATGTTCAGGCAGAGATTGAGGTTTGTTCTTTCTTGGTCTGAACCAGCCCTCTCATTTCGTTTTGGTATCCATCAAGCTTTAAGACTAAAACAAAATATTCAAGAAAAACACAAACCACTAGCCTACTGTGCATTTCTGAATGTTGTTTTAACTGTTTCTCTTTCTTATGACAGAGGAATATTTTGACTTACTCAAAGTTTTGCTTTAGAGCAACATTATTTTATTATCTGGGTTATAAGTTCACCAGAAGAACAAACTGGAAGACAGTAAATCCAGACTTCTTATATTTTGCTTTAATATATTCAATTATTTAAAAAAAAAGAAAAATCAGTTTGTGACTGAAAATGTTTTTCAACATTTGACTAGGGCAGCTTCCATTGGAAACATAAACTGTTGCTATTACTCAGGAGCAACAAGTGACCTGGGAAATCTCTGTGGCTGTCACATGTCATGTACCTTCCCTTTTTCCTTTTTAATTCACTAGTGATACAGTTACACAGAAAGTTTCTGTCAGGAGGGCTTGCCCTCAGTGTGTCTTTCACTCATGCCAGAAGCTGACTTACACAAGAAGGATGGCTTTTTGTCTTCATAGATGTTTTTCAGCAATTGACTGAAATTATGGACCCATTGACAGGCTTGTGCAACTCATATCCTCCTCTTGTCTATAAACTCTCATTGTCTGATCACAATATAAAGTTTTCATTCTGAAGAATATGGAGGTGTATTCTGGCAGCCCTGAGCCTGGAGATGACTCTCTTGGGGTGGTAGTGGTAGGTGGTAGATACGGATCAGGTACCTGTTTCTTATTTTCCAGTGATAATCATCATCTTGATGATGTTAATTTTAGGGGGTTTTTAGCATGTTTCTCAGTTATCTGAAAGCTTAAAATGTAGTTACCTAAAATCTTTATATAATCTTGGTTAAAATCCACCAACCATGCAATTTTAAGCTTGGTGAGCCTGGGTAATTGAACAACAGCAAAACAGAAATTATGCAGCACAGAAAATTTTCTGATTCCATTTTCATGAATGTTTTGTTTATCATACAGAAGACCAAGGGAAAATTATGTTTATAAAATAGGAAACATAATTTAAAAATATTCATTTAACATCTGCTCTGCTAATCTTCTGAACACCAAGTCTCTAAAGTGTCCTGTGTGAATGTATTATGTCACGTATTGGCCTTTCCTGATTTCCATAACTTGAGCAATTTACCTCCACAATTAGGCACTGTCAGATTTTTTCTACAAACTGAAAGGCATTTTGACTAGTTATGTCAGAATAAATCTTTGTAGGGAATTACACATTTCAGCCTGTCAAAATGAGTAGGATATTTCTGGGGTGTATAATTAGGCTAAAGGAAACAAAGAAAAAGAACAAAAAGTACATAATTCAATACACCTGAAGTGTTTTAAAGGCAGCAGTGATTTTTAGTAGTAGGATTAACTACATAAAAAATTTAAATGAGAATCTACCTTTAACTAATAGTAATAATACACAACACTGATTATTCAATTGCCTCTGAGTGTGATAATAGTGCCAGATAAAATTCTGCTCTGGCTGTGTTTCTTGCATACTAGAGAATTCAGGTATGATCAGTAGCAAGACTATTATTTGAATGTAATAAAAAACCAAAAATGCCATTTTCGTATTTCATCTAGGTTTTATTTCAGATTTTAAGTTCCTCCTTTCTCCTCCCTTCCTTTGATTCAGTCATCTGATATTTTGGTATAAGCTAGAGTCTCAACTTTTACAGACATGGAAAAACAAAAGGTTGATTACACCACTGTCAATTTGCATCAGTATTTGTGTGCTAGCATTCACAAAAAAGCAGAGACTATCCATAAGATTTCACATGAGCTGGAATAAACATGATACTCAATACATTGAATAAAATATTAATTCATATAGAGAAATTATAATGGAGTTATTCTGAAATCTTATGGACTATAGTCAATAGAAATTGAGACAAAATATGTCTAGTCAAATACTAATAAGTTGAGAATTTCATATTGTATTTATAAAACAAAAGTATTTCTCCTGTAGATAGGATTTTCATTATACCAGGGATTAGACACTATGCTTTCTCCCTGCAGTATTGAATAATACATCCTAGAATTCAGATTTGCATTTCCAGGAAGTTAATACCTCTTCTGTATGGATTCTTAGGGTGAAAGGTCCTATTGCCTTGGCATTCTTATTGATGTTGACAGGCAGCTAACAGGATATTTCATTGATATTTGGAAAAATGACTATTATATTATTGGCATGGATTGCACTAAATTAAGCTCAGTGGTCAGTAAACAGGGTAGTGTAAACCTATTCTTATTCTCTTAGTAGCTTAATTGGAAATATATAATCTCTTTTCTCAGCTAAGACACTACTTGATGAAAATAAAATGTGGCACCTGAACAGGGACAGACAGCTGTTGCTTAGAAAAGTTCTTTGTGCCTGTAGGCAGGAGACAGGGTAAAACAGGATTGCTGAGAAAGTATCACCGTGTGTAGCTTGGATTAACACTGGTTAAGAGAAAGCCTAGAGAGGGTGAATAATCTGTTGAAAAAGACAGCACACTGGAAAATTTTTTGATTCATCTGATGTTCATATGAATGAGTTTTGTATATCTTTGTGCTTATGCTTGGGACTCTAAATTCCTTGATAGAATTTTCATTTAGTATCTACTGTGTTCAGAACTCAATGACAGCAACATGTCTTTATCAAGGAGTATAATCCAGCTTGTCCAAAGCACTTCACATAGTGAATCAGAAAGCAATCATGCTGATAAAGAAGAAAGATAAAACTTTGAAGAAATCAGCTCCATTATCAGATCATTCTAAACTGGCCTGCAGTTCTTTATGAAACATAACTTCATCATGTAATATGGAGTGAGCTCGAACCTGCACCAGCTAATATTGGCTTCCGTATTTAGTGTTAGCTGAGGTGCTTTCAGAGAATTCACATTGTAAATAATGGCAAACAGGCAGGTGCAATTAGGAACAGCATTAATTGGATTAGTTCTGGTGTACAGGTTATGAAATCTGACCCTCTCTCAGATCCACAATCCCCAAGATCAATAAACGTATTAAAAGGGTAAACTGGTAGAGAATTATTTTGATAATCATATGTAAAGGAAGAGAAACTGTTTAAGCTCCTTTCAGGATCAATATCTGTCTGTCCCAAGTTAAACCTTCTGTTGTTTTAAAATCTTTGGATATAGATTTTACCTAAAAATTATGTTGACAGTGCTGAAGGATTTCTTTACACCAGCAGAGCAGCTATGAGAAATTATAATCTACTTAAGGAGTGTTATAAACAATATTAATATCTATGAGTTTGGTATTTCATGTACTTTTCTGGACAACTCTAAATATGAAAGGACATGCAATTTTAAAATGATCTATAAAAATTTTTACCACAGTGATTTTGTTATGTTAATTTTCCTCTCCTCCTTAATGTCATAAACTTTAATATTCTTGTGGGCTCTTTCTTCGTATTTAATGAACATACACAGTATGTTTTGGCAATAAAAGCATTCTGCAGTCAATCACAATGAACACAGTATTATATGAAAAAAAAATCTAGACAAAACAAGTTATAACGCAGCTTCATTGATTTGGTTAGCCTGATTGACAAAGGTGTGCTTTGGTGTGCTACTGTGGTGAAGGGGTCACCAGATTGATCCTGTGGCATAATCTGGCATCTGCTAGAATCTGATAAAGTGGTGGTTGTTCAAACATCCTGCAAAGAACTCACAAAGCCTTTGCTGTCTTATTTTATATATTTTTTATTTTTATTTTTTAATGAATATGTTAATGGGAAAACCAGCTTAGCTATAGTACTGCAAAGTGAAATATAAAATACATGGCTGATGCATAGACAGGAAAGAGTCTGCTCTTTTTAGTGGGTTAACCTATGCTGTTTTTAACAGCAGCAAGAAAGACACTGAGGACCTATCATGGCAGCCTGTGGGAAATCTGCAGCAGCCAGAGGTTAAATCCTATGCTCTACATAAATTCCCAGAGCAGCAGCTACCTAACTGGGCCTTCTAGCTTGTGTGTTTTATATTCTCTTCTGGACTCCAGTAGGCTCCTGGGCCTGTTAAGTACTTGCTGTATTTCATCCTTCAGGCTAATGCCTGTGGAGAGCAATCTGAAGATCTAGATCAGCCTTCAAACTCACTGAGTACTTCTAGAAAATCAGGCATGAAAAGTTCTAAGAAGTTTCTAATTGTATTCAATTTTTGATACATATTATTTGCAAGGATGTGATTGCAAAAATTGTTTCAAATACAGAATCTGCATAAAAATTAGTGGATACTTAAAACCTCAGAAGTGTAACACCAGCACAAGTATACTCATGTTTTTCATTTCAATGTGCACAGCTCTGCCCTGTCCAGAATGCATCTCACTCTGGGTTTGCCATACAGAGCCATCATTCAACAGTCTTTGAAAAGCTCTTCAGTTGACCTGTGCTTAAATTGGATGGTGTTATTTCAATATTTAATCCTTAATAGTTCCCAGAATAAGTATGCAAAATTCCTCTGTTCATCCTTCAAGCCTCTATAGACTTATTAACAGGAACTAAAAATAGTAGATAGAATATTATGAAGTTTCTATTTTTATTTTTAGAAAATAGAATTGAAAAAGAGAGAAGAATAAACTAGTAAAAATAAATTTTTATAGTTAAAATTTGATATTTTTTTTTCAGATGTTACTCAAAAGCCCATGCTTAGTTAAAGCCAAGGATACTCTGAGGTATGTAAAAACAATGACCTCAAATGCCTACACTTCTTTTTTGTTGTAAGTAATTTTTCATCTTTGGAAATACATTTGTGCCAAATGTTTTAGAGAGCAGTTTATAGTCTGTGCTATAAACACCCTCATATGCTATAAATCTAGGGTGGCCTTTTAGCACAGAAAAAAAAAAAAAAAGTTGAATAGCACAAGAAGCATTGTGATTCAGTGATTTAAGCCCAGACCTTTATTTTACCCAGGTGTCTCACATTCTACCCTTTCCCCCTTTCTGTTTTTGTCAAATCACTTCAGCTTACCATTGGCCTCTCCGATACTGTTTGTGCATTATAAAGGTCGAGCCCGAAGGTTATGTGTACAATGTACACGTGTATGTGTGTATATGCCCATACACTTAAAGTATAGCAAGTAAATATATATATAACAAGTAAAAGTAACAAGTAATTATATTATAACAAGTAAAATAAGTTTGCTAAAATGTAATCATTTGGCATACGGTAGTTATACTGGTTTTCTTTTTCACTGTCATTGTGTGACAGTACAGCCCTGTGTGCCCTAAGAAGCCATTCATACATTTGCTTGGGAAAGAAGCAGAGGAAGGTGTTGATCTGGAGACCTCTACCTCTTTCAAAGGTATATGGTTGTTAAATATCTCACAATTCTTTCATACTAAACCAGATCATACTATAGTTACAACCCAAGCCTGTGCAGGTGAGATGAATTTTCAGTTTTCAGGCTTGAATTGCAACTTCATCAGCATCAACATACCACTTTTTGTTTCAGTATTTCTGTACAATTGGATCTTAATACTTGATTTCAGCCTGCAACCCTAAGCCTAATTTGCAAAAATGTCATGAGCAAGAAGTGCATTTATTTATCTCTATGATGATTCAAAGATGAAAACAGCTACGTGCTGTGGATTTTTTTTTTTTTAGATTTTATTTTCTTGGTACAACATAGGGATAAATGTACTTTGGCTTAATTTCGCCCCCCCCTCCCCCCCCCCCTTTTTTTTTTTTTTTTTTT
>VXBX01004071.1:1863531-1874501 GCA_013400415.1 Scytalopus superciliaris
TTTTTTTTTTCCTTTAGTTATGCTTGTGATGGAATATTAGGTCAATACTAAGTCCAAAAAACATTGATGTATAGTACATACAAGAAAAAAGCTGTGTAATCATGTTGGCTGAGGATAAGACAAACCTTTAGATTTTAGCAGTAGGAAATTACAGGAATGTATGTATGAGACATACACTTGGTGCCTCAAAGGGCACAGAATCAGATCATGTGTGGCCATCACACCAGTAAGCTCCATCTCTGAATATTTCTGTTTTTTTCAATTGTGAAATCTTGCTCTACTGTTGAGGGTAACTGAGAACTCAGTATCACATCAGGGATCCTCTAAAGCTGATGGAATACAAGCACAGGTGGGCTATAGGCTATTGGAAAATACTTGTGAGGTTGGCATAATTATGTTATTTACTTTTGAAGATACAGACCAATGTTAAAATGGTCTCTTTTGACTTCCCTTCTTTCCAAGTAAAGTTACCAAATCAGTCTGGTCCAAAACAGAGTTTAGACAGGTTTCTATTTCTATGGATAAATCAGGAGTAGAATGGTTTTTTTAACTTAGGATTAACTTAAGAATAAAGATCTGAGTATCATCTTGTCAAACTCTCTGCTGACTTCAGAGCTGAGGGAGCAGTTAGAGTCCTTTTACTGACCTGATCCTGAGGGAAAATAATTCTGTGAATTCAATAGATAAATTTTCCCACATTCTTTCCAAAAGCTCTGAAGGAATATCTTCTCATCCTACAAATACACACACATTTTTTTTTGACTCTGCTTTGACTTTTGCATAATTTTTAGCTTCATGCCTATTTTAGCACTTTATATGGGTTTTTTTGAGTGCCAAAACTACTAATTAATTTGTGACAGATGGGCCAGAAATGACTACCTGCAACTGAGTTATATTCAAAGGAAGTAACAGTAGCTCTTCCTTTAGACAGCACAAGGTGGGAGAGATAGAAGTCCCAACCTCCAAGCAGGTACTACAAGTTCTGGAAAAATGTATTTTATTATATGTATAGCATTTTATATACAAAGATTCATCTCTAAATTAAGTTGAAACCATATTCAATGTCAAAATGATAAACAAGCAATTCTAGTCTTGCAGGTTTTCAATTCTTTTTACTTGTTTGTTTGGTTTTGTTCATTTGTTTTTTGCCTAGGCAAGAGATTATTGTAAAGCAAGGAATGCTATTAATCCCTTGTCAGAAAATTAAAGCACAGAGGAGCTGAATAACTTATGCTATTACTATCACACCTTCCAACAATAATAGTCACTTAAATGTCTTCTATAGTTAATAATTGTCTTCAGGGGACAGTTCATTCTATTCTAGGAAGTGATGCATCAGCTGCTACACGTACTCTTTTGAGTACTGAGAGGTTTGGCAGCTAGCTCAGAGAAGCAGAATGCTTTTGGATAGTGACAGTGAGGTGATCTGAGATCACTGTTAGTCTTTAACAAGGTTGGGAGTAGAATCTAGAAATATTGGCAGTACACTGTCTGTATGAGCCTCTAGAATATTTTTCTATCTAAAACATTGTGCTGGTTTAAGGTAAACCACCAGGAAAAATGAACCCACTCACAAAAAAAGATTATAAGTCAGAATTACAATTTAATAAAAAGATCACAATAAGTACTAGGGTATGGAGGAAAAGGTCCTTTTGAACCACAGAAACAGGTGTATAACCCAGTACCCTGGGACACGAACAGAATGATGTTCATTAGCCCCTGTGCCTAGCACCACCTGCCCCCCTGAGTACAAAGTAAAAGGAAAGAGGAAACCTGTTGGTGAGGATGATGGTCACGGTCTGGTTGAGAGTGGCAGTCACAGTCCTGCTGAGGCTCTGCTCCTCATCTGGATCCGACAAGTGAGCGAGCCAGTCCCAAAACCCCAAGTTTATATATGCTTAGGCTCAGGTGGGAGTGCCCAGTACCTTCCCCAGGGTGGGGAGTTCCACAATGGTTAAGGTGAATCATAGCATAGTTTTGGAAACCCTGATGGCCCATTAGCAGACATGACCCCTCAAGCTGGGTGTGAAGGTGCTAATTGCTCCCCTGAGGGGTGTTATCACACCTGAGTCATTAGTGTGAAGACAGGAAACCTTTCTTATCTCACAGAAGTTCACAAGCACCCAGCTTGTAGACTGAGGGGTCAGGTGTGCCCTGGGAAGCTGCTGCAAATGATCCATTGTTAACAGTTCATGAGGAAATTACATAGAGGGTGTAGAATACACAGCCTTAGCCACACCCACGCAGTGACAAACTGGTCCTGGTCACTATAACCAGGACAAACATATGATCTGTTTTCTTTTTCTTGACCTCCATATATTTTTTTCCATTAACTTTAATTAATTGATGATCTCTATCCTGGGATATTTCAGAAGGCTAGTTTTGGTTGTTTCATAGCCATAGAATTGAATTAACTCAGTAAAAATATACAAAGAAGGAAGCTGTTCAGAATTTATGAATAAGCGCTATTCAGAAAGTTTGTTGTCCCTTCTAAAAGGCAAAATGCTTCCATTTCCTTTTTTATTAAAGCAACTTTGTGACTGAGTAATAACAATTATGTAAACAAAAGAAATAATTTTTTTCATTTATGTGGAATTAATTAAGAGCAAAAATCTGAATGTAAAAGCCAATAATATGAAGTAATCTGTCCTTTGCATGACCTATCTGTATCTCAATAATGTTCCTAGAAACAAGATTAAATTGTATGATTTTTGCAACCATCAGATTTTGTGTTCATGCCCTCTGGTATATCACCAATGTCTCCTACTTCATTGATGATTTATTTAGTTCAGTTTCAGTCTGTGTTCCAGTTTTGATTTTGATACAGGATTCATTGAAACTATATTTTTATTGAGTTTGACATTTTTTATTGTTAGTTGGGTAGAACACCTTTCAAAGGTTAATTAGTTGAATATACATAGACATTTATTTTGACATTCCAAACTGTTTATTGCTTTGACTTTTCTGCTCATAGAAAAATCCTGCTATTACAAGCTCTTTCCTATGGCACTTCAGCTTTTTTGGCATTAATATGGTAAATTTTACCTGCTTCTTTTACCTTCAATTTTCACAACAAATTCTTTTTGAGAGTAGTAAGTGAAACCTGCCTAGGGTGGTCATGATAGCAAGTATGACATCCATCAAGTTTAGTAGAGAAAAATAGACTAAAGATTGTTTCTTAGTATTTTTGAGAAACATATTTGTGTATTGTGTACTTCAATTTTTTTGCAAGTAGATACTCCTATTAGAAACAATATCTCTTTTATGTCATCCTTCCAGGGCTTTCAACCATATATATATGAAAATATATTATTATGTGAGTTTTTCCAGTATAGTGTAGACCCCACATTTACAGTTAATTTCTTCCTATCTTCTTTTTTAACTGCTTTCTTGGTCAGTCAAATAAAGAAGCCTTTTTAAATGCAAATATTGATATTTAAAATAATACAATCTTCTATGAAAAAAAAAAAAAGTGAAGGTTGAAAGAAAACTGTAATTCACAACTCTGGAATCTTCCTCTGTAGGAGACTGTTGTTGATATAAGCCAGAGTTACATGGAGAAACAGTAATGAGAGCAGGAAAGTGGCAAAGATGTTCCATTTCTTTTCAGCTAGTATTTTCTGGACTGATGAAGATGAGTAATACCTGAGTTCAGCTGGTTGTATCTGTATTCATTGTTATTAAGCTCTGTGTTCATTCTCTAAGCATCATGCACCTGGTAATTTAATTTAGTGGGTGAAGTGACTATCACAAGTAAAATTTGGAAAGTACTTTGGGACTTTTTTAGAGCAAGAACACCTTAGACATGTAAGCCAGTTTATTTTTGGTGTCTGCATACTGATCAGTGCTTTAATGAGGTCACTTGTTTGAAAATTTTACTTAATTTTGTCCAGCCTCCTTGTCAAAGTTCTGTGACAGGACTCAAGTCCTGAGCTCTGAAGTGAATGTTTTCCTTAATATGAGTACAGCAGAAAAAACAGTCAGTGTTTCTATCTCTAAACCTAAATTTTGATTGAACACAAAGCAATGAATAGAGTGATTAGAAGAAGAAGAAGAAAAAATATCTCAGATCTAGCTGCTGAGACAGACATAAATTAAGGATCTGAGGGTCAGTCTCTCCCCTTCTGTCTGTCTCATTGCCATTTGTAGCCATTGGGTTTTGGTCTTGACCTTCCTTCATGTATTTTCAGTGGCTTCCCAGTTGTGGCAAATGCTGGGTTGTGATGGAGTTTGTCTATTTCAGGTTATTTTAAGTGCCTCCTGGTTTTAGGAAGCTGCTAGTCCCACTGAGCCTGCTGGGTCTCTTCTTTCCACTCCATCTGCCACCCCCACCTGTTCACTTGGCCCCAGAGGAGTAGCAGTCTTAGGGGAACCCTTATGCAATGTACAGCAGCCCAGGGCAGGAGAAACTCTTTCCTGCAACTTCACAAAAAACCCAACCAACTAAACAACCAAACCAAACCACCCCACCAAACCAAACCAAAAAAAAAAGAAAAAAAAACCCCTCCAAAGCCTCGTTCGATTTCTGGTCATTTCTTCTCCGGTCAAATTCCAAAATTCACTCATTTTGGCAAACAAACAGGTATGCTTTCATCTTCATATGGATATTTAGCACTGATATATAGCAAAACTCAGTAAAAAATAATAATTTTTTGGTGAGGAAAAATTACTTTCTTTATATGATCTTTAATGTTAATCTTTTCATGATGTTGATGCTAGAGTGACATAAAGGTTGTACATTGACTTTATTATGATGGATATGTTATTAAGCCTTTGTAAATGACATAAACTTCCAAACCACACAAAAAAAGCAAAGCTTAGAAAGTTTATTACCAAAGATTCATACTGTGTCTAGACCAAAACAAAACCCAGCAAACCCACAGATAACAAAAATTAACCCAAGTGGAGTTCAGTTTGCAGTAAACACAAATTAAATTGGGACAAATCACCATAGTTAAAAATATTGTAGGAAAGAACATAAAGTGTGGTCTTCAATTACTTTTCCTGCAGTCTACAGTTGAAGTTATTACAGTTGAAGTCCACTTTACAGTAGGAAAATTAAGCACAGCTGGTGATGGCTTTGATGTGAATAAATAAGGAACGCAAAAAAGACAAATGGTAACATGGGCTTACATTGCCTGCCAGAGGCAAGGAAGGAACTCCATTGCTACCCAGGATATGTAAATAAGCTGCGGATTTGTTTTAAGGCACTAGACACTGAACATGTTTAGCAGTAAACTAAAATGAGAAATGCTGATACTCTCTTCAACATAATTATCTGCTGATTGTTTGGCTGATGTATTTTATTTGCATGTTCAGGGTTAACACATCATTTTCTCCAAGGTTAGGTGGGTTGTCATGATTCAGGTAATTTCTTTTTTTCTTTTCTTTTCTTTTCTTTTCTTTTCTTTTCTTTTCTTTTCTTTTCTTTTCTTTTCTTTTCTTTTCTTTTCTTTTCTTTTCTTTTCTTTTTTCTTTTCTTTTCTTCTTTTTTCTTTTCTTCTGTCAGGTTTCTGGAAATTAGACTCAGGACAGTTGTCATATAGGAATACAGGCAATCTTTGTATTTTCTCCTCATGGCATAGTTGTAGCTTTTTCAACTTTTACTATAATTCTACATTCTGTTACAGGAAGGATTGAAGTGTGTTCTGGGATTATGGACAGCTGATATTAGTGAAAACCTCAAGACTGCTTTCCTTTTAGCTGGAGCTTGCTTCAATAGTCTCATCCTATCTGGCACCCTTACACACTTTTTTTTTCATCATACTTTTGGTTATTTGCAATTTGTATTTCTTCTGTAAATGAAGAGCTGCCTGACAGTCATCAAGTTTTATAAAGGTTTAATTTCAAAGGGTTGCTGAACTTCAGTTGGCATACTGTTCCCCAGACATGTCTGATATATATGTGACTTCAAAAGCAAATAGTATGGGATATAACAGCAACACTCAATTTTCCCATTTTAAACTCTAAGACTTGTAAGCACTTTCCAAAAAAAACTTGATAAATGTAATTTTCTGTCCTTTTCTGTGTATGTTTCTTAGTGTTTATATTGTCTCTTAGACTGTGCTATCACAATATTTGAAATATTATTCACTGAAATAGGATTTTTCAATAGCTGAATAATCATAGATATTTTAAAATATTCAAAACCTTTCATTTCCATTGGAATTAGGCACTTCAGGGCACAAAAAATCAGACCCTGACTTTACCTGAATACAGATGTGAGTCTCATTGGTAAATCTCTATAGATGAAAACATTTCCCTGTTTGCAGTACCCAAGCCAGGTCTGAGCAAGCTGGCACACATACATGTATGAAGGGAGAGATTGAGTCCTGTCAACAGAAGAATTGCTTTGCCATGCCAGAGTTAGCTGACACTGCCACCTCTGTGTTCTACCGACGTGACTCAGTGCTGGAACTAACCTGCCTCACCATGGCTGTAAAATCCAGGCTGCAGCGTGTACATACTTTGATTTTTCAGTGGGGTGGGTGTTTCTCAGAAAACTTTCAAAGTGCGACCAACACAACTGTTTTCAACCCTCAAACTCCTTTTCAGGCATAATTTCTGTTCTTATGTTTTAACACGTTTATTAGCAGCATATTACAATTTTAAAGGACTTTGTAGACAGACAAAACTCCCTCATTTATTGATTTTGATTATCCAATAAAACTGCCTTTGAACCTCTGTTTGGTCTGATCACTGAATTGCATAACCAATTGATACAAAGCTTATTCTTATAACAGCACTTGAATTTAATAGGATGGAGTCAAGACATAGGAAACTAATGTGCATAAGAAGATTATGTGCTTAAGCATTATGCACTTAGAAAGTGTAGAGTTCCTGCTATATTCACCACAGGTAGCAATGTGCTTCATCACTTAGGAAAAGAAAAGCCAAGTCCTTCTAGCATGGAGAAAAGCAAAAAGAGTCTTTTACAAATGGCTTTCTTGACTGCCTTCCTACAGCTAGTTCACTGCAAAGAACAGAGGAAATGACCTTTCTTCTCCCTAATAAATAGCAGTATGAGAAATCTGTACTTACAAAGAGCATCTTTAAGTGCCTGATAAGAATACTTCCCTTTGGGGCTCAGTGATGGCTTTTCAGGGAGCATGGGGATGAAAAGAAGTTTGAGTAGTATGTAGACAGACACCACATTAAGCAACTGTATGTAAATCAGTGATTTGAGTATTTAGGCAGAACTGCCTCTGCCCACCGAATAATTTGGATGTGTGTCAGTTAGCAGGATCCTGAAATCATGCATCAGAGGAGTACAACATGCAGTCCTCACTATGCCAGCTTGAACCTACCTGCCAGTCATGGTTTCTCACCTCCTTTAGGAAAGTACTGGGACTTTCGCTGACTTTGATTTTTCTGAGCCAAATTGTCATCTGGTAGATATCAGAATAGCTTCATTACAGTCACTGGCACAATACCAAGTTATTTCAGCTGAAAATCTTTCCATTGCTCAGAGTACTTAAAGGCTGGGACTGTAATTGTCCTTCACACACAATGGTGAGAAGAACTGGAGGAAAAGTCTGCTGAATTCTCTCTCCTTTTGAACGGCAACTAGGAGTAGCCACTAGCTGTTCGTTATTACAAAGGCTAGAAATTTCAAAAGCCCATTTAAATGGATTAACTGATTTTAGGTTCAGATTGCATTTAGTTCAATTTTAGTGGCGCTGATGGCAACTTACTTGAGATGGTCCTGTTTTGCCATTATTCTAGCAATCCCAGACTTCTGAAACATATAAAGATTCTCATACTGCTCACAGTTGCTTCTCATCTTTTTAACTGCGATTTTCACATATCTCCTACTTCCTTAGCAGTCCTCTATTATAAGCCAAAGCAAGATTCTCAATAGCTTTTCACAGAAAATCAAATACATGAATTATGTATTTAATACATCTGTATTTATTAATATATTTGACAGGCTTATACTAATTTCTCAGCATCTGGCAGGGTGCAAACAGCATGAATTAATATCTTCTTACTATGACCATGGGTAAGAAAGATGGCCCTTGCCTGTGTCATGAGATCCCTTGGAAATAGACTCCAGAAGACACAGATAGTTATTTTTACATTTTATTTCACCACATGAGAGAGGTTTAAACTCTAAATCTGAATTATCCAAATGATCCTGAGCTACTAATTTTAGATTAAAGGGGTAATAATCCTTTTTCCATGTAGCAGTGACATTCTATCCTTTATCAGTGTGCATCACAGCCATAAAGGAGGCACAATAAATAGTTAAAGAAATTTGGAAAAAGAAGCTGGCATTACAAAATAAATACATTTAGTGAAGTGAAATTAGTGTTGACATGAAAGCTCTCATCAACTGCAAGAATAGGTAGAACCAGATTTCATCGGTGGTGTCACCTGCCAACGACCCTTGATTCCAGCAGGAGACATAAGTGTGCAGCATTCAGCATGTGTTCAGTAGTCAAACTGCTGGCACCACATTGTCAAAAATGCCAGCTGAAACCTGACAAGTGAGAACATAAGGAGGTGTATGCTTGTGTGGATTATACTGAATTTCCTTGAGTTATCACCTGAAAGGTGTGGAAACAGCGTTACTCACGTGTAGGTCGATACAGTTTCACTGCCCTGTGCTGGAGCCCAGTCAGTCTGGACACTAATGACTGGTGGAACTGCAGCTGATGCTCAGTCTCTGGTGTATTTTTTCTCCTGGTATGTCTGTCAGCCTACCTGACCTCCAAGTACATGTCTGTCTGTGAACTTGTTGAATACACTAAAACACTAGCAAAGGCTGGGCTTGGAAGAGGAGTCAAACAAACAAACTTTTGATATAATGAGCATAACCTGAGATTAGCACAGTTGGTTAGACCATGGTGCTATTAACACCAATGTCGTGGCTTTGATCCCTGTACAGGCTGTTCATTTAAGACTTGGACTTGATGATCTTTGTGGGTCCTTTCCAACTCAGAATATTCTGTGATTCTGCATAACTTAATTAATAAGATAATTGTCATCTTTTCAAGAAAGAAGAAAAAATACCCAATGGTTTTGAGGAGTTTCAGGTAAACAGTTTCACCTGATAGGTATAAAAAAATAAATAAATGAAGTAAAAAGGAAAAAAGTCTATTAGAAGAATAATTATCCTTCTGATGAAATCACTGTTCAACTGTGTATCTGATGCTAATATCAGCTGGCCTCTGCCTATCTTACATGAAAAGTACCTTACTAGTGAAATTATTCACCATGGTTTCTAAAGAATGAACAAACTTACACAATGAAAAAGAATCTGAATTTAACAAATAAATTATTTGAGTTCTTGTATCCCTATTGTTCTCTATTGCCTCATTTTTCACTTGTGCTGTGCATGTTTTAAAAGCCCTTCTGAGATCTGCCATAGAAAGTATGGAGTATCCAGAACTGGTATGAGTCCAAAGGTTTTCCCTGAGGTTAAGCTGTCTGGGATTCACTGTCTGCTGATATACCAATCTGTCTTAGTCCCTAGATAAAGTGATATGATGCTAGGCTAAAATTGTTAGCAGGTATTAGCTTCTTATTTTTAAGGTTCCCTCTCTCTCTCTGAGGTTCTGTGTTTTCTCCAGGAGGCAATGTGAGCTGTAAATGAAAAAAACTGCATCTTCTGTTATTTTTTTTATGTGACAGAATTCACTGTTAGTTGGCCTATACAAAATTTTCCATCACCTAAAAGAGTAAATTTCCTTCCTTCCTCAATCCTTAATAGAGTTAAAATCTCGAGTTCTCACCCAGGAGTAAACAACTTGAAATTATCTCAGAATTACTGTGGGTCAGAAGCTAGTTGTCATCAGCTGGGGAATCGCCTTTCACCAAGTGGCATGACTTCATAAATCACCTTGTATTACAGCACGATAAGAAAGTGCACTTCAACAGTAAAAATAACAAGCTTCTACAGTATATGCAAGGTAATTTCAGGCAGTTTTCCTTGTATGCCTTGTGCTGTGGTTCTGTAACATGGGGAGAACCAGCAGTTGAAAAGAATACCATCTTCCAAACCTCTCTAATATTTAGCAATCTTGATTCTTTATCAATAATTGGGTTTTTTGTGTGTTTCACAGGGAAGTTAATACAACTTAATTGCCTTAGGATCTGAGATGAGATCTATAACATGTATTAAAGTGTGTCTAGGCCACCGTAGCTGGTTCTGATTGGACGATGCAGACTGGCTGTTCAGAAAGCATGTGTGCATTCTGGTGACAGCACTGTGAAGTTTGCATGCTTATTTCACAACGCTGAAACTTAGCTACCTCTCCAGCAATTTATAACAACATAAATGTCCACAATAGTTTATAGCAGAATGAAAAACAGCAACATAAACTGTATGAACAATTTGGGACAAAAGAACATTATAACTAGTCTGGCTGGACATTTACTAAGAGGTTGAATTTAATATCCTTGTTCTTCTCTAAAGTGCTATTCACATTTAGTTGACCAAAATGATCTGAACCACTAAAACCTACTGAATAGTGTTTTCCAGAGCCACAGTGTATGGAGATGCTAGTATACTGAAGGGAAGAATATTTCTTTCAAGTAGCCAACATCACTATGATCAGCTTTTTTTTTTTTTTTTTTTCCCTTATATTAATTCTGAATTTATGAGATTTCAGATCCAGGAAGCTGGGCAAGTGGAAGACCCACAGTCTTTGTACCAGGACAGCTGGCAATTGCTCTGCTACCAAGAGTTCTTTATAGACTTCTATATGTCAATTCATTGTCAGGCATTTGCTACACTGCAACTAGGTTTTTAATGCTCAGCAAGAAAATTTTCCAGTGCAGGTTTAGGTGAGTGACTAAAAATGTCTAGTAAATCTCAGATACTATTTTCCTTTTGCCCAGAGTTTCCTGCTCTGACCAGCTCCTTGTTTTGTATCCCATGCCTTTTCACTGACTGTTCACTGCCTTGCCTTTTACTTCACTGCCAGGTCCCAAGTCTTTGTGGCTTTGGTTTTGTATTTTTTTTT
>VXBX01004071.1:1874620-1899562 GCA_013400415.1 Scytalopus superciliaris
CCCCCCGCCCCTCACTCTCCCCGACCTTGGTCCCTTTATCTTTAACAAAACCCTTCCTTTTACCACACTGTGAATGGGGAATGAGAGAGATTTCTTTAACATCATGCCTGGGTGCAGAATGCAGGAGGGGAAATAACTAGATGCCTGGTCTGCACAGTAGTTCCAAGTACATTTGAGTTCTCCCAAGGCATACATTTTCTGCGTAATGAGGGAGGACTGTCTATTTACAGAAGAGATTATGTATAAATTGTTCTTTGCACACATGGCTCTGCTCTGCCCACCTGTCCCTCAATGCCTTTCCTCAGCATACTTAAAATATTTTAGCAACCAGCAAGAATATCAGACATGTTTGTGAGAATATGCCCAGGACACAGCATAAATGGAGCTGTGAACTAAAGGGTTAGTGAAGGTTAACCATATTATTCCTGCTGCTGAATCTTGAAAATATAATCTTTTCTTGTATCTAGGAGAATAAACTGTTGAAGGGTGTCATTCCTGCTGCTCCACTGTAAAACAATCCCACCACCACCACCCAACAAACCCAAACTGTATAAACCAACTGTTCAAACATGGAAAGTATATGCATTTGTTCCTTTCAGGATTCCAGACTTGTTGAAAAACTGCATTTGTTTGAATAAGAAGCAGTGTATTTTCCTATAGATTTTTATCTCCCATCTGCAATAAGTTCTTCACTGCACTTTTTTTCTTATGAAGAAGAAGTTGCACACACAGTACAAGAGGACTGAAAGAAAGGTCCAGCCCAATGGGTTATTTTATTATAATAGGCTCCCTTAAAAGCACAGCTTTATGCTTAGATCTGAGTGGAGACAGATATTTTGTAGTCGTTTTGTAGTAATTCAGGTAGAGACATTAATGGTATAGTATGCTATTTTTTGCTAACACAAGCAAACAGGCAAGCCCTTTGCACTTTTCCATAATTTTCCTTCAATGGCCTTCAAAGAGTTTTTGTGGAGCATATGATTTTAGAAAGAATTTATCCTGGAGAGTTCCTCTCCTTTGAAAAAAACCCCATATTTTAAAGGTCATATGATTAGTGATCTTCTACAGCCCTGCAGTGAAATACCAGAGACCTACAGGTGCACCTGTGTTTGCCCCAAGGCTCCAGTCTGATGTGATTTCTCCAAGATATTTGCCTTCTCTTGGGAATTAATGACAACCTATTGATCACAAACTCTGAAAGCTGCCACAGATATATTTTGATTCTTTCCTTTTAATATAGGTGCTTCTTTTGGCCAACTGTTCCTTAGACTTGGCACCAGAATAGACAAGCCAGGTTGGATTCAATGTTTTTCAACTTTTACATGGCTATTTTTCTCCTGCTGTCCTGGTTCTTTTCCCTTGCCATGAAAATACTAAAAAGATCCTAGTCTTGTTCCAATTTGTTCCTTTATTTTATTGTATTTTATTACATTTTATATTATTTGTTAGACTGAAGTTTGTATTTACAGAAGAGCCTCCAAATGGCCTAAGAGTGATTATTTTTCAAAGGTACTCTGTATACAATATGTACATTTTGAGAAGAAGTTAGGAGATGAAAAAGAGAGAGTAAAAGGAGAGAGAGACAGGTATGTAGTCAGCACCTTGGGATCCAACGTAGTTTCAGCTGCTTCTAAATCCAGGGCAGCTGTCCTTTTATCTGCTCTAGTCCACTGAGGCCCTCCTCGAGGTGCATGCCTGTGCTTTAATGTTCTCTGTGGGGCCCTCGTGGTTGGCCTGTGCCATTTCGGGGCATACCATGTGGTATTCTGCTGTTTTGGACTAAGGCTCCAGGGGGAGCAGGTAGGGATGGGGTGGGGCAGGGAGCAGTGGCTGTCCCACCTACACAGAACTCACTCTGCCCTCTTTGCCCCCCATTTCCCACCTGGTTGTTTTGAGCCAGTCAACAATTCCTCTGGTCTCCTCTCTCTGTTGCAATTTCTGTTAAAATAAGATTGTATGTGAAATGCAAACCACAAATTTTAATTGTAAGCCTTTGTACAATATATGGTATACTAACTTATTTCCAAGCTTATGTTTATATTACTGCAAATGATAGTACAAGGCAAAAACTTGCATTGTTGTTTTAAAATCCCCAGCTTGGGTTTTTTTGACTTATTCTTCTGACTGTATTAGAAAAACCACAATAACCTTCACTGGCTTCGTGGTTGTAAAGTTAACAGGATTTATATTGCATGATGCCCTGGTATACTTTGGTAATAACTTTAATGACTTCTGGAAAAATATGATCAAGTTTCTCCTGAATTGAAATTTTCCTGGATGCAGAACACAAGAACAGAGATATACTTCAGTGATACTTAAAAGGCAAAAAAGGCTTTTAGTGTAAGGAAGCCAAATAATAAGGCTGCTTTGTTCTCCTTAGGCACACACATTCACAGACTGAATGAAGCACATAATAAACACAAGCATGATCTAAACACAAAAAATCTGTGATACTTCTGATAGTTTGCTATAATCTTGTCTCCATTTAGGGCCAAATTGAGAAAGACAAAAATGTTTGGGCTATATTAATAAGTGACTGCCATTGCAGCTTATATAAAAAGACTTCTAAATTTAAAACAAAAATCCTGAAACCTAGAAACTACAGTAGGAAATGCTGGAAAATTTTCTAGAGAGTCACCTGTTTTATCCCTTTATACCTTGCAGGGTCAAATTGTACTTTGGCAGCCTAACTGAAACAGATGGTCAGGCTGAGAAAGCTAAAGTACAAATTCCCACATTTCAGATAAACTTCAGGACATATTTGCAGATAAATCCTTCTTTAAATGGCTTTCCCTTTCTTTGCCTTGCTTTGCTATCCTACCTCACACTGCATTTTCTCTCCTCTCCCTCTTCTTCCTTTCCCTCTCCCTCTCCTTTCTCCCCTCCTCTTCTCTCCAAAAACTGAAATTCAGCAAGAGAGAACATTTTAACTGGCAAAACACCCCATTTGAATGAATGAAAAATGCCCAACTAATTACACTGCTTTGTCTTTTTAAATGACTTTACATTGCTCATGTTCTTCTCTTCCTTCTGTATTGATTATTCTTCTGTTGCCTCATAAACGGTTGGGCCCACATGCCACAGCTCTGAGACTTTTGCATCCAACTATGACATCATTGAATATCGCTTTAGATAGCCATTAAGAACATCATGTGCTCATTTTTAAGACTTGGTATCAGCCTTTACAGGTGAAGACTGCATCTTTATCATTTGTTTATCTGATGTTCAATCTGTTTGAGGCAGTTCAGTGAACCTGTAAAACGAGACTTTCACTTACCAAAGCTTCTGATCTCTCAGGTTATTCAGGGAAATTCTGTATACACAATAAAGGTGCTTCTACTTGCTTTGAAACAGAACCTCTTCTGAAGTGGAATTTGTCATGTAGAAAACAGGGCTTATCAACTTGTAGAACAGTTGAGAAGACCATGAAACATGCCTGTGATGATCCTCCATTTAGTATGAAATCACCAGAGCTGAGACTGTAATAATTTTTCCTTCTATGTGTTACTTAGACCTGTGCTTTTGTTTTCCAGTGGATTCTAGTGAGTTGTTACTAAAAAAGGATGACTTTGTTTTGATTTTTAACTCTTTCAAAACTTTTTCCTGAGTTTCTGAATTAATCTTACAAATAGATTGGCTGGTCTCATTAACTTGCTGAGAAAAGATAATTAAGTACATTTTGCTTTAGCAAGGCAATAGTAAATTGTGAAGAAAATGGAAGATCTTTCTGCAACAGAAATTCCTTTAGTGTGAGAGACAGATTCTGAGGTCTCTGTGATTAATAGACATAATTAGTTTACAAAGGCTGGGAAACAAGGTTATCTGATTTTGTGATTTAGTCTACAGCATTGCTGGCCAGAATCAATAGGATAATGATCAGTTTTTGCCTCAGTGTGGGGCCGGAGAGGAGGGGCAGAGAAGAAGATATTTATAGCTCTTTGTTTTGGTCACCACCTATATGATAACTAAGAATTGTTATTGTTGGCTTCAGAAGCTGTGGAGTGTCTTACTCACGGCACCTGTGACTCATTGATTTTTGAAAAGTAGATGAAAGTCCATCTTCCAAGGTATACTTTATCACCTATAGTAGGATGATATATCACTATCAGCCTTGAGGGTCACTTTTGTGATATGTACAGAAGATATTCAAGTACAAGGAAAGACTTTATGGATCTGTTTCTTCAGGAGCCTTTGCAGAATACCTGCATAGTTTTAAAATAACTGCTGAAATAGGAGTCTTAGGAGTCTACCCTGTCCATGACAGCAGAGGCCTGTAACATGTACTCTGAACTTCTGAGCAGGTATTGCTGAAGGAAGTCATATTCAAACACAAAGCCCAGGTTTCTCATGCTAAGCACTGAAGTAGTAGAAACAGATGTAATAGTAATAAAAAAATTAGTATATATCAAGTTCAGGCCAGTACCTGAGACATCACTGAAGAAATGAAGACTGGACCATATCTTGTGGATCACTAAATCAATCCTTTCATGTCTTGGAAATCCTATCATTTTTAATAGATGATGGACCTGACCTGAGTGCAATTTTATATGTGTTTTTTTTACTAAGTTTCCCATCTGATTTGAGGGAAAAGGCAGAAGTCATTACAGATGCTGAATATTGGCCTATTTGAGACAGAAGTGGTATCTGACATGGCTAGGTAGAAGACAAAAATTTTTTTATTAAAATGGAGACCCCAAAGTTTCAAAATCTGAGGACTGTCTTTAGGTCATTTGATAAAAAGGAAGGGAAAAGTTATCACATTTACCCCTCAAACCAAATTCCAAGCATTCAAAAACTGTGCATGATACTTGGTATCTGTTACCTATCTCCATTCATATGGTAAGCACCACACTCCTCTGCTAAATCAGGATGACTTGGGTACCTTGAGATATTTCAACTATTAAAAGAATTTATTTTCTAAATCTTGTGCTGTGTGTGGGAAACATATCATACATGGCTTCTGCACACAGTACTGCCACACAACCATACTCTAAGCTCTAAACAAGTTCAGAGGGTACTGGAAGCCTTCTAGGTACTGAATCCTGCCAGCTGATTCCCTGTGATTAGATATCAGATAGGTCAGCCATAATGCCTTGTTTAGAGAACTCTCTTTAATTACATTGGTTTACATTGCATCACTGTATACGGTGCTGGATTGTATGTTTTGAAAATCTTATCAAGAGTCAGAAAAGTGTCAAAGATCCTTTGGAAAGAAGGCTTTGAAAACTGAAGTCCTCAAGGACAGGACCGTGTCAGCAGCAGTAGATGCATCTGCAATAAACTGCTTGCGCAAAGTAAAGCAAAGGTTAAGCATACACTGCAAAGAGCTGTATTGTCCACTAATAAAGCACTCGGTGCATGCAGCTGTCATGTGAAGCTTTTTTTTTTGACAATCTTGAGTACTGTTTAAAGTATTTTGTGGAACAATTCTTGCAATGGTGAGAAATTTCCCCTGAATTATTCACTTGACAGCTGGAGATGCAGCTGTTAAAAACAGCTCTTCAGGAAGAAAAGAAATTAAAATGGTAGGGTAAAAAAAAATAATAAACCAAGGAAATGGGGAAAATTAAAAGAGTTTGAGTGAAAGAAGCATTTACAGCGGAAATATGCTAAGGAATGTGCCCAGGAAAAGCCACATTTTTCAGCATTTTCTCCTCAGTTTTTTTTCCTTTTGTAAGTTGTACATATTCAGGGGAGGGGAAGCAAAAAGCAATTTATGCAGCTCGATATCAGATTGCGCTTTCCTGACGAGGTCCATCACCCTCAGAAACTGTGAGTGTTTGGGAAGGTGGTGATGCTTGCAAATCAGTCTGCAACAGAAACAGCACTGAGCAATCTGACTTCTTTTTAATCAGAAGGGAAACAAAATACCAGACACTGTTTAAGATGCTTTTTTGTTGTGTTTTTTTAAAGTACTGAACTACATTAACAAAATGCTACGTACTTATTATTTATATTTCAGATGATGCCATTCATTTATAGTCTGCATTATTGACATGATTATACTTCAGAAATAAGTCAAGCACTGACACTCTGTTGTGTCAGGAATTTTACTCTTAAGTAACAAATTCTCTATTCCAGAAAACTGACTATGAGGCAGAATGTGGAAGATGTATCAAACAGGCCAATGGATAAAAATAAGAAGGACTGGGGGGGAAAAAAGCCAATGCAGAAGATCTATAATTTATTAGGATAGCAAATCTCCAGCTTGACAGCCCAACAAAAGCCTTGGTAAACTCATACCGTGATTCATATTCATAGGGAGCTGCAGCAAGCGAGGGGCATTACTTTGAACATGTTACATATTAAAATATAGAGCTTGGATCTCAGTTAGGAAATGAGAACACACACATTGTTTAATTTTTAAGTAAAAACCTCACATGTAAGTGTTTGTAAAGAATTGTGGTGAAAACATATTGCTGCTAGTTCAGGTATGGGAGGGTGAGAAGGCTTTAGATAAGAGATCTGCAGTTGCCTTCTGATCCTGCTGAATTCAGACCCTTTTAAAATGATTACTAAACTTCTAGCAGAGTTTGGAGAGAGGGTGGTAATTATATTCTAGTATATTAAAATATTCTTGAGGCATTTTACTTGGAGTTTGGCTTTAGCTCTCCACTTCATTACAAAAATGACTCTACTATGTTAACAAAGGTGCACTGGCACATATCTGGTATACAGAAAAGAGAACAGAGCTTGACTGTATACAATTATGAAGCTTCCATGCACTCTAGCTTGTTATATGACCTGTCTGTATGGTACTGCTGAAGACATTTCTCAGCATGTAGATGTGTAGTATTTTCTGTAAAATAATACTGAGTGATTCCCACAAACCCTTAATTATATTCCCTGGATCTACGGGCAGACATACCCATCTTGTAGGGAAGAGCAGTGATATATGTGTGCAGCAGGACCTACAAGGTGGTGAGCCTATGATTTAGAGAAGCTTTGCACTAATCAATGGTTGCAACTGGGGCTGGATTAAAAGCGGAAATGAGGAGATATCCAAAAACCTGGCTGCTGAGCCAAGGAAACCAAGCCCCCTGCACATCAGTATAATGCCCTGGTTATTTTCACTGAATATCAATATATTTCTCAATGAAAAGGTGCCCATTGGCAGTCACCAGCTATCCACAGCAGACAAAAGAACTCCCTTTCATTCCAGGCTCACAATGATATTGCTCTCTGCCATCTGTCTATCAGCCTTTGAGAAAAGGCTGAAGTGCAGAGAGAGGACACTGTTTCTTCAGTCAAATGATTGTTTGCAGTAGATAGACTTAGTGGAAAAAATTGGATATCCAGGTTCCACTGGTGAAACCTGGTCCTTTGATCCTATATCTTTCTTGGATTCCATAGTTTCCATTGCTAGAGCCAAGAAATCACACTGTTCAGGAGAGTGAGAAGATTGTTAGAAAGAGCTGGATGTGAGACTTCTAACTTCACAAATAAGATGTAAAAACAAGGGCCTGCTCAATGTGAGGTTTCTACAGCAGTGAATGTCCCACAGGAGATCTTCAGTGAAGAACTGTGCACTACATTTCCTGAGGCTTTGGGTAGGATCCAGCTTTACCTTTCCTAGACTGTCTGTGTCTGTGAATTTTGATTGCCTTTTCCTATTAGAGTGCAATGTCTAATTGTTACTTAGAGGAATATTGAGTCATTATTATGTAGCTCATTTAGTCAATATGTCTGTAGTCATAAATCCACTGCCTCTGCCTTTACTTCTTTAATCCTTACTTGTTGCTGCTGCATTTTAATATTGTCTTTCCTCAAACCAGTCTGCTTTTCCCTTAAAAGAGTTGACCTCATGATTAATTTACATTCCTGATGTTCTCATGGCCACAGGAATCACATGACATTTATATATCCACCTAGTAGGTGGAAGGACACATGGTGCTACTTGAACATATAGTTCTGTTTCGCTGAAGTAATTGCCGAAGTAATTATCTTCAGTGATGTAGCATGGTATCCCAAAGACGTAGCTTAAAGTATCAGACCAACAGAGAATGATCATCAATGCAAACAATCTAGATCTGATCAGTCTGAAAGACTGAAGAACTGCTTTGGAAAGAAGAAAATTACAAAAACTAGGCTTCAGGACTAAGGTTTCCTCAAGAAACACAGATTTTTAAAGCATAACATTGGTACTAGTCTTCTGGAAAGGTGATCTAGGATTCAGTATAGAACTTCCCTAAAGAAAGAGGAAAGCAGTTTTCTTTAAAAGATTTTATTTTTCTCTCTTTTTAAAATTCATTTTCCTCTGAGTTAAGCTTTTTCTTTACTAAAGTTTCAGCATGGACTTTGAAAGAATAAAATATCTTTTCTTGAACTTCAGATATGTTTGAAAAACAATCACAGTCTAATTCTAAAGGTGAATGAGTAAAGGGAAATTTGTAAAACACCCAGTTGACTAGGAATAATAGCTTCTACTTCTGGCAAATATTTAGTTGAGAGACTACTATTGTGACCTCTGAAACTGGAGGATGCCTTCTAGTTTTCTGAAACTTTAGATTCATTACAAAGCATTTTATAAGAAATAGAGACAAATAGAAGGCATGCCTTGGGAAATACATGGAGACTGTAGTTTGCTATCTAGTGATGTCAGTGACAGTCAATGCAATGCTCCAGTCAAAGTGAGGCCAAAAGCTCAGATGAGGAGCAGATGGGGCCCATTCTGGAAAACCAGAACAGAGGGCTCTGGGAAACAAAACAATGGAAGTGCCTATCATCTCACACCCTGCCCTTCTTCAAACGAGCTGTAAGGTGAATCTGTCCCAGATGTATAGAGCAGACTAAGTAGTCTACCAGAATACTGAAGCAGGGGTATCTGTCAGGCAAAGGGACAAACAGTTCCCACATGTTCCTCACCCTCTCTTTCAGCTTATCCTGGCCCAGCTCCTCATTCTGAACAGATTAGCACCCAAGCCTCTTTTTCCTGTCTGGCAATTTGATGCTTGTTAAGACTGCTCCCTCTGTCTCACTTGCAGTTGGGCCAGCTGTAGCCTGTGACCTTCTGCTTCTGCACAGGTTGCTGCATTTGGAAACAGCTCACACTTTGGCATCAGTTCATCTTGCTCCCTTCTGGTTTGCTCAGAGGCCGAGGAGTCTGGCAAATCTCCTGTGTAACTCACACCTCCAACTACAGCAAAAGTAACAGCTGAAAGCATTGCTTTCTCTGCTACTCTCAGCTGCCGAATGGAGTTTAATTTTCGTTCTGCAGAAGTTGGAAGACTTAATTTTTTTTGTGTTTTGTGTGCATCTTGCTTTGCTGCTGAGATTCATAAGGCAGGAGGTATCAACTATATAAGGGAAAGGGCATAGCCTGTCCCTTGTCAGGGACAACAGGCTCTGAACTCAAATTTGTTTCCTTGCATAGATAAATGCATGCCCCAGCTTTCAGATCAGCTGAATCAACTGGGAACTGTTTTGTTTGTTTGACCAGATATTTTAATGAGATTTCTCTTTATGACAACATTCTTAGTAATGGGAAATGTAGAATACTTTTACATTCTTTTTTTCTTATTGCCTAGAAATTGTATGGTTATCATTACATTTGAATTTCACATGTTCTCTATGTGTGTCTGGCATATCTTTGTATCAGATGATTTGCTGGATAGTTATTGCAAGCAAAGATCTGCTGACTTTTTTCCTAAAACAGAAAGTTTAGATCTAATGTCCTGTATCTCTTTCAACTTGGATAGGTCTGTATTCAGTAAAATTGTTCCAGTTCAAGATGGCCATAATATTATTTATCTTCCTGTCTTAATCCATGTTGCGTTTAACACTGTCTGTTGTTAAAGAATCACTCCTACTCCAGCTCAGATATGATTACATTTCAGCAACAGATAAAGCAATTCTTAGCTTAAGTCTGTAAATCTGATTGCTCTTATCTTGCAAGTAAATGAATAAGAGGTGCTGTTATCCTTCACCCTCCTCTGAACCTTCATGGCAGCAGGAGCAGAGGCAGTGATTGAAGGGCACAGCAGGTGCTGATACAGAACATCTGGTGAGCTGTGTTGAGATAGGCTTCCAAGTGGTGTTTTCTGGTGGAACTGTTGGAGTTACTTGCTCTGTTTAAGTTACTGTTAGAGATTATTTCTATATGCATAAATAATGAAGAGGAATTATCAGGAAGACAATGCATTCACAAAGGCAAATACAATAAGCATGGCTGTTGAGTCCATCTTAAGATGTCTTTCTAGGACCACTCTCTCCTTGTCACAATATATCTTGAAAACTGAATTACTAGGTGCATGTTCAGCTGGACTAATGAAAGTAAATGCCCAAAGAGGAAGATGGATATTGATCATCTCAGAAACTGAGGCAAAGCTAGACGTAGGGAACTTCAGAAACAGAACAAGAAAAGGAAAAGAAAGAGAAGAATAAAAATAGGAAAGGAATAATTTTGGTTTCTAATCTCAAATATAAATGCAAGCACTGATTCTATTACTTTTAATCGTGTTTTTGACAGTAGGATTAGTGTCCCTGTAGAAATGCAGTTTCAAAACCAAAAATATTGTTAGGTGTGCCATGAGAAATCTGTAGCTCAAAAGGTTGATACCCTGACATGAAAGACTTTGTATGGAAGAATCTCATCTAAATCTAATCACATACATAAACCACATAAATGGTCAGCTTGAAGAAGGCTTCAATAAGTCTTTTGATCCTGAAAGCTTTCCTGCCTTTCTTTTTCCACGTTCCCCCCAGTTTTACTGGATGGATTAACAGGAGCTATTGCCTCTGGCTACAGATCTTGCTTTGTTCAATTCGCTCATAACCAGACAGGGTAATTAATCTGCATGTTGATCAGTGCTGTGAAACCCTGAGCTCTGCTCCATTTACAAGCAGGTGCATCACAGTTGCAGTTGCTGTTGTGGTGAATGATACAACTGATAGCACACTTCTGGGTGACAAGCACTGGAAGATTGTCCTTGGTAGTTTCATAAATGGTGTAAATCAGCACAGGGCAATTTAAAACAACAGAACTGCTTTGTTTTGTACTGGCTACTATTTTAAATAACCTGTGAAGTTCTTTGAGAGGAAATGGATTAGGAAAAAACCTAAAAATTATCAAATTGTAGCATCAAGTCTTAAAACTCCCAGTTGAAAAACTATACGGGAGGCTTAAGGCCAAAAAAAGAAAAACCACTAGAAAGCTTTTTCAGTGGAAGATATTATGCCTGTTAGATAAACCTAATTAACTGTTTAGAGACATTAAAAAGCCTACACAAGAGGGTAATGAAAACTGCTCCATGAAACATTCTGGAGTTGGATCAGAATTCCAAGAATCTAATATGGCTCCTGTCTGAGCTACAGAATGCAATTTATTTAAACAATTAGTGGTAAAGGATGTTACAAATTAGATCACCGTGACAGTAACAGAAAATTAATGCTTCTCTTCCACTGCCTCTTCCCACTTGTATCTTCAGAATAGACTTTCAAAGAAAGCATACTTGCAATAAAAATGTTGTAACATCACACTAGTGTAAATTTAGTTACTGCACTGCAAAGCTGTTTGTATTAACTGTTTCTGGATTGTCATAAAGAACAAAACAACTTTCAAGATTTTTTTGATCCTCATATCCTGTTTAGTTTAACTCAACTATAGATTTTTTTTTTTTTTCTTTTAGGAGCTGACAGCTAATGCTGTTAGAAAAACGCAAATAGAAAGAAAAAGAACTAGAAAGAAAATATCTACAAGCTGTCTTTGGTTTTACAGTGATATTTGAACCCTTATCTCTAATTATGGTACCTACAAGTCCTTTTCTCCTCTAAATGGCTCTCTGTTGTGCTTTAATCTGAATACCTTCTTCAGGTTTTTAGATATGCACAGGCCTCTTGAACTACCTAATATTGAAGTTCCATAAGCAGATGAAGCTGATACATACTGATATTGCTGTTCCCATTTTTACTTGAATTTGATAGCTTTACTTCTACACTGTTTCCCCCACTTACTTGAGATCCTTGGTTTGGCAGTGCTTTTGTGGCCATGCAGTGAACTACAGCAATTTACGATCAGTTCTTTTTCCTGAGGATCATTTCCTCAGTCCAGCTCACTCACTGCTGTATACACTGCTGTGCTGGCAAAAGAGAGTGAGGAGATATGGGAAATGAGCATTTGTAAAATTATTGTCTTGCAGCAGCAGTGATGGCTTACATCAGCTCAAGTTACTCTTGGAACTACTGTTTGAATTCATCTTAATAAGTCACATGGGGTGTAGTTATAAGGCACAGCCTAATGCATTACTGGCGCTGTTGGGGAGAGATCCTACTCCACTCTGTTATTTCACTCTTCTGCTCTTTCCAGGCACAGCCATGCCACCCTTGAGCTGGCTTTGGTGCTTGTCAGACTCAGCAATGACTTGATTCAAATTCCTAAACCAGCAGTCACTTGCACTAGCAAGATAAAACAAATGGATTCCTGCAGATTACAGAGCTGAGCTGTTCCAACAAAGTGCCTGACAAGCACCAGAACTAATGTAAAAGAGAGGATAAGATCATGTAGTCTAGAGAAGGAACAAATCCTCCCCTTTTGCAAATGGTGAGTTGCTACATTGGCTCAAAAATAATGGGCACAAATAAATTGTTATATTAAACATTCCCAGGAACATTCTCAGACAGTTAGGCCAACTGGCACACAATGACCCATTGATGATGCTAACAAATTCTCATAAAGTCCAAAACAGGCTGGTTACATGCAAACTGCCTTTTGGGAAATGTCCCTGGAATGAGCTGTCCTTGGGATAGGGTTAGTTATGACCTGCCAGAATTGTAACAGGCAATGTTTTAATGGTTTCCTACTATGGATGGTGGAGTTCCAGTGCCTGGGAATGTTCCCAGATGCTTTGCATGTAGCCAGCATGTCTAACACTGTGGAAACCCAGGTCACTAAATATTAAATGCTAAATACTGCCCAATAGCTTGATGTCCCCAAATTTGGGTTTTCAGTGAACTATCTTGTGGTTCTGCAGTTGCTTGCCTTTGAAACCATGCATAAGAAGAACATTTTAAGCACTGGTATCCTGACCTCCAATTTTGGAGACTCTTATTCTGTTTTTCCTATGGATTTTGTTTATATTATTTATTGACATACTAAAGCTTATCTGTCTATTACAAATATATTCTAAATGCTGAAAGTAACCTTCTTTTGACCAGTTGGGTATCCATTTTTTTCTAATTCTTTTTCTACATATTCTAGGCAATTTTCTATTTTATGAACATCTTTTTCTTTAACTGGTTAAATATTCTAATAGGTTAAATGTACGGCTGGAGAGTCCCAGTTGTCATCAGCTACCAGAAGTGATCTGGGCTCTTCCAAAGTTTTGAAGTGTCATTTAGCCACAAATAACTTGGCTACGTGTGAGTGCACTAAGCACGCATTAAGCCATTTTACCTCTAGTGTACCTGAATGATGTAGCTCACTGGGTCCCTATCCTACTACAACAGCAAGCAACATTGTAGGCAGACCACTTTAAGCTGATTACCTTCTACATGTCTTTGCAATTCATGCTCATGCTCCACTTTCAAGACCCAAAATCTTGGCTTTGGGTATAGATGTTTTCAGGTGTTTTCAAATGAGAAAGAAATTGTTTGATTAGGAAGTATTCATATCAGTAGGAAAATGAAAGGTTGTCCTTTGCTATGAATTGTCTTCCTATATCTTTATATATTTATCAAAATAAATAAATCTTGAAAAGCAGAAAAGATGCATTCTACCAGGGCCTGACTAAGCACCTTTCCTTCATCATCCATATTTTCTCCCTGTTAGATGCAAGTTTACATGGAATGCAAGTTGTCCTAAACTGGTGTAAACAGGACAACACAGTAACTTCCACCAATTTGTGTCAAAGCTCACACAATTTGCATGCTGGTAGAATTGAAAAGCTCAGTCCTGGGAAAAAACAGGCACAAGAGAACACAAATGAGATGGCTTTATTCACTGAATGTGGCTGTATCTGCTGTATCTGCCTTGTGTGAGAAGGACAAAAGATAACTGTCTGTTCCTGCTTCTGCCTGCTAGAGACTCACAGAGTTGCCAATTCTTATCATTTCAGCACCACTCTCACAGAGGAGTCTTGCCAGGAGCGGAAGGGAGAGTACGAGGGGTCAGCATGTGCATAGACCTTATTCAGTTGTGGAGTTAAAGTTGCTTCTTGACAGTCTGGCAAAGACTACCACAACTCAACTGCAAGCTCTCAGGGGCTCAGAACATCATTGCACACCATCAGTTCTGTCTGAGGATGCCCCCTTCTGTCAGCTTTAAGGGGTTCAGTTTGGTGGGGTTTTTTTCCTGATGAAATCTATTGTTAGGAACAGGAATTAGGAGTGGTCATTCTTTCCATTTCAGTGACTGACATGGCTGCCAAAATCCACTGTGAACTGTGATCTACTTTTATTCAGACTATGGCTGTATATTTTGAGGGCCTAATGAGGAGCTGTTATGTTGTAGTACTAAAGATAGGAGCAATCTCACATGTAATCATAGCTTAAACTAGATGATGATGTGTGCTGGCTGAAACTGTGATTTTGGTTTTTCTGCAGTGAGTGATCTTATTACTTTGCTTTTCAGCTCTTTAAAGAAAAAAAAATTAAAGGTGATATGAACTTCTGGTAATTTAAAAGATCCTACCCAGCCTCTCTCTCTTGGTAGTCCATTGATTTTTCATTGACAATCTAGACTAATAAAGCAAATTCAGGCACCTCTGTTTCTTTTTCACTATGCAGGTTTTTCATAAATGTCTGTTCATGAGGATTTTTCTGCAGAAATTAAATCTAAGGAAATTTTGATTTTTAAGATCGGATTAATGGGGAAAACATATAGGTCAGAAGAGAGGAGTCCTTGGTACAAAATCTTTTTTCCGAGAAGAGACTGGTTACAGACTAAAATGTTCATATTCTACAAGGCCAAGAGTGTATTTATCTTTATTTCCATTGTAGTTTCAAATGAATTTGTGATATATTTTTCATTTGACTCAGGATCTCAGCTAAGACATGCTGATGTCAACAGCAGTTCCTTCTTCACCCTCAAAAGACAGGTCATTAGGAAATGCTACCATTTAATTTTTCACTGAACACTTGCATTCTTTATGATAGTTTCATTTCCCTTTTTAAAAATCCCATTTGCTGAATTCCATTCTGAATATAAATTGTTACCCTTATACCTTGTGTAATATTCTGTGCATTGCTATAATGGGGCCATCTAATTTATGGTAATCCAGTTAGTTAGCACCAAGATCCCATGATAAAAACACTTGGTGAAAGAAAGACAATTTATACATTTGATGATGTTGCAAAAACATGGGACATGCAGAATAGAGATGATATTTTGCATACTTCAAATATAAGACCAATTGACAACCACAGGAAAACAGGAATGACAAGGCTCCAGACTGTACATACCACTGATTTGTGGGGATATTCAGATGAATTCAAAGTGCAGTGCAGACAGTTAGTCAGCAGAATCAATGCAGTGTGATCACAAAGTCTTCTTTACAGTGCAAGCAGCTGTTTGTGAGACACAAACGATTTCAGGAAACATAATGGGCCAGACAATGTCTCTCTACCCCTCAGCTTGCTGCTCAGTTCCCACAGTATGTACAATTTTATATCCGTTAGATCAAAAATGTAATCAGGCAGCTGTAAGACAACCTATAAACTGTCTTAACCATATAGAAAGCCTACAACAGTCATTCCTCAGTCATAATGTCAGGGTCATCTCCAGGAATGGATGAATTTACAGCATTATCTTTTAGATATGTAAAACGAGTTTCAGCTCTGATTTTCCAAGATCATTTGACCTCATGTGCCAGGCTAAATTCTTGCTAGTGTTGCCAAAAGCCTGTCTTTCAGATTTCCTGTGCATCTGGTGAAAGCTATAGCTTTTTTTTTTTTTTCCCTCACTTTCCCTGAATTTCTGTGTGGTTCTCCAGGGAATTGACAGAGAGCTGCTGTGTTTGTGTGTAAAAATGGCTGGATTTCAAGCTTTGGAGAAACAATTAACATGAACTGATCCATCAGTTAGTTATTCATGGTCCTCCCTTTTGGTTCATTTGGTTGTTTAGCAGGAAGGGATGGAACCTTTATATAGCTATTAAAATATGATTTTTATAATATGCTTGTGTAGAATGTATCATTATTTAGAAACACATTCTCCACATTCATCCTGAAACCTTTTATGTCAGTTCAAACATCATAGTAATATAAACACCCCCCCTAAAATAGCTCCACTGTGACTTTTTAATGCTCTGTGGGCTGGATCATACAATCTCCACTTTCACCTACTGTCTTGTAGGTTCTCAGATATTAGTTCACAGAGTGGCTCTTAGGTATCTCACAGCTCTACCTTTTTCTTCAAGTGACAGGGGGCATAGGATTCTCAGCTTCCTGTGGATTATTCTATATGACTCCTTCTACAGTGTATTCTCCTTCCAGATGACCCTTGCCACAGCTAGCAGAGCTCTCCTCACATATTTCCAGAATGTATTTGAAGTAGATTAAAAACACAGTGCTGAACAGTTCTATAAATACAAATCTAACTTTGTGGCCAGAATAGAAATTCTTGGATACTGTGGTGAAACACTTTAAAATATTTTAATATGTCCATAAATTGAATAAGCCACTTGTAGAAATTCTCTGTAGTGTCTGGGAATGTCTGCCTGCCTTAGTAAGGCATCACCTTCATTTGAGCTGTCAAATGCTCTTAGTCACACTAGCCTGTATTTAGATGATTGAATGGCAGCGAGCAAGTCAATCTCCTCCTCTGAGCCTTCTCTTCTCCCAGCTGAATAGTTCCAGCTACCTTGGCCTTATCGCATAGGAGAAATGCTCCTATTTCTTTTTCATCTTTGAGGCCCTTTGCTGGACTGTCTCCAGTATGTGAGACTGAGCAAAATGGGGTTGTTTAGCCTGGAGAAAAATCAACTCCAGGAAAACGTTATTGCACTCTACAACTACCTGAAAGAAGGTTGTAGTGAGGTGGGAGTTGGCCTCTTCTCCCAAGTAACATGCAATATGATGAGAGGACTTGTCCTCAAGTTGCACCAGGGGAGGTTTAGATTGGATATGAGGAAAAAAGTCTTCAGGGAAAGGGTGTTCAAGCACTGGAAGAGATTGCCCAAGAAAGTGGTTGAGCCACCATCCCTGGAGATACTCAAAATAAGTTTAGATGTGGTGCTCAGGGACATGGTTTAGTGATGGACTTGTTGGTGTCAGGTTAATGGTTGGACTCAATGACCTTAAGTATCTTTTCCAAACTACATGGTCCTATGATTTTATGATTCTATGTATGTCCATGTTTCTTTTGTACTGGGGATCTGGGAACTGGACAGAGTACTCTGCGTGTGATCTCATCAGTCCTAAGCAGAGGGGAAGAAGGATCAGTTCCCCTGACCCACAGGCAGCACTCCTCCTGATACAGCCAAGGATACCTCTAGCCTTTATGGTGGAAAAGACATACTGCTGGATTGGTTTCAATTTGCTGTCCACCAGAACCCCTAGGTCCTATTCTGCAAAGCTTAGTAATTAATTACTAAGTGATGTTACTTTACTCAGTCACTTCCTCTGAAACACCTGTCTGTGTCAATAAATATATATAGGCAGCAACTCAGAAAATAAATTACGGACTACATGCAGGCACAGGGGTACTGGTGAAGGGAGCATTAGGTCTGAGTGATCTCCTCTCATAGCTGTCATGTGATAAGTATTCTGCATTGCAAAAAGTATCTTAGGTCTGCAGCTGTGGAAGCAGGTGTCACTTCCCTCACAATAATGTAGATGTGTCACTGAGAACAGGCTTATTGTTTTCACTGAAACCAATAAATCTTGCTTAGCACACCAAAGTCAGAAATATAGAATTTGTTTGTCTGGTATTCACATAAATCTTAATACAATCATTTTACTAGGAAAAAAATTAACAAGTGCTAACACCTAGCCTAGGTGAAAAACCTGTTATAGACAAGGTTATTGTAGACACAATCTCTGCTAGTCGACTTCTGAAGTAGTGGTCATTGAAAATACAGGTGACAAAGTGTTAGTAGTGTTGCAAAAGTAGTACTAAAATGGTAAGCTGTGATTTGCCTCACATTATGTTTTCTTGTTCTTTCCTCATCAGCAAAGCTAGATTGACAGATTCCATCCTATCCCTTCTACCAGCTGCCCTCTTCTCAGTTTGCTGCTCTTTCATCTAGACTGATCCCAATGTTTACAATGTGTGCTATTAACTGACTAATTGAAATGTTCCTAGTAAGTGACTACTAGTCTTTTTATGTTATTTTATTTCTAAATAATAAAACACTAAAAGCATTTTTAATGGTAGTACCACTGTTTTGAGGAAACGTATTTTGTGTAAGAAGCCATCGCAATGCTGGTACTTAGGTTAATGCCAAGATGATGAAACTTGTTGGAAAGCAGGACTGAAACTTTAGTAGTCACACTGGTCTGTTCTGGAAAAGTAAAGGCACAGAGCAGAGGTGACACATTGATATGTAGTATATCTTGGGCTGCTGCCTTCTGCATTAGCTGTACCTTCAGAACAGTGGCTGCTTTCCCAATTATAAGAATCTGAGGACTGCAATGAACTTAGCTGGGTGAGCTCTGACTTTGTGGCTCTCTTCCACAGATCAGTATTTTCAAGAGACTCTGGACAGTGTAATGTCAAACAGTGGTTTCTGCAAATCCCTGGTTCCTGCAGTTCTCTGATTTCCTAAGTGTTCAAGTTATCCAAATGTAATTGAAGCCTTTAGAGCAGGAGTCTGGGCCATCCCTATGTGGCATCAGAGAGACAAAAAAACATCGGTAATGAACAGCAAAGTGGTTTCTTTGCTGTTGTCTCTAGACACAGACAAAACCATGTGGTGTTCTCTGGCTTTCACAGAATCAGGCTAAGTATTTACACAGCCTATGACACCACGTTCCCCCCAGTGTCCTCTCTTGAACTACACATTCAAAGAAAGACACAACTGATGTTAAACACTTTAGCCAACATCTCAGCCTGACACTTTTGCCTTCCTACTGTTTGTTTTCATCATATAGAATTATTTTTTTCTGCTTGATTTCTTGGAGATAGTTGCAGACCACAGGAACAAAGAGAGCCTAAGACAGAATTTGAAACATTTTCCTCTTAGGTATTCTGATAAATGAGCTTGCAAGCAGGGATGTGTGGGAAATCTTTTTTTTTTTTTTTTTTTTTTTTTTTTTTTTTTTCTGGTGGAAAAACTGAAGATAAATAATGAAGAGAAAATTAGGAATTTGTGAACATGAACAACAGAGCTGGAAAACTGTTTTTAAGACTTACTCCCTTATAATGAGGAAACAGAAACAGACAGTAGGCTCAGTCAAAACTAGCCAACACTTCCAGAACTTTATAAACTTGAATGCTTACAAATAAGCTGACATGCAAAAACTAGCCCAGAAGTCTTCCATGGATAATCCTACATGGTAGACACATCTGAAAAAATCGTTACCCCCTAGGAGAATTGGGGTAGAAAAAGATCCATGTTTCTCAAATAAATTATTACCTTCTAATTTCATCTTTCTCAGCACAGTGGTCCACTATCGTTCTTCTCATCTATAAGCATCCCTCATGCACTCTTCCAGAAAGTCCTTCCTCAGTGGAAATGCAGCAAAACTTCCACGCCAGCATGGCAAGTAGTGTTTGTAAGAAAAGGGATAAAAAAATACCTTGTCCAGTAGAACCCATCTGGAGAATATAGGCAGTCAGACTAGTTTTCCAAACTGGAGAGTTGCCAGGAGGCTGTGCTTCAATCTCTCATCTGGCAATATGATACATCAAAGTGGACAAGAGCCAAGAAGAGCTAAAGCAATGATGTAGGATATTGCAGATATATGATACACAGTAAAACAGTGTTGATATGATGCCCTTATTTTCTGTGCTTTATTTCAGCTATAAGTCAATTAGAATAGTAAGAAAATTATATTGTCATTTTATCTATGTGTTTCTCAACTAGCTGAGAGAGGCCACGAGGAGTCAAATAGGCAGTCATCTGGCCTGTCTGAAATCACACAGCAGTTCAAGTAGAAGGAGTAAATCAGCCAGCTTTCTGCATCACTGCTCTGGACAGTGTACTGCAGGCAATATTGAGAAAGGGGAGAAGGATGCTGATTAAACAGACAGTTGCCAGTGGAGAGCAAGCAGTGTTAGGTTTCAACCACCTGACTGGGGAAGGGGTCTCAGATACAGTGTTCTGTTTGCAATCAGCCTGCAATCATGTTAAACATAATTGGCCCGAGATGCAGGGATGGCTTTTCATTCTACTGCTTTGCTGATGTGACATATAGGAATTATCTTAATATTGCTATGACATTGATAGGAACTCAGCCTAACCAAGAGAATAGGCAACTTGACTCATTGTTTTCCTGTAGTCCTGTATCATAGCGAAGTTCCTGTGCCTCAGAGCCCCTATGCCAAAATATTTTATGTAGGAGAAGGGAGCTTCTTCACATAGTGTATGTTGTTTTCAGTTTAAAATGAGGGGAGGCGGAAGATTTCATAGCTATAAATGGGTCCAAGAAAAGACTGAAGCAATTCAGGAGAAACTGATAGTCCTAGGTTAGTTTCAAAGGCATCAACATACAGTTGTTGAGGTACCATAATATGAAGAATGCTCCTTGGTGTAAGACAGTACCCAAACAGCCTACACAAGTGTTTGCTTTAGAATTTGTCATGTGAAAAGGGAAGATTTCTTCAAATCCTGTGTGTTTGATTAGTCTGTCAGTGCCCCAGGAAAGCTAAGACCCTTGTGTTTGACCAGTCTGTCAGGGTTCTGTTATGGGGACTCTTCATTGAGCAATTTGCCAGATCAGAGGGCACTTTGGCTAACTTGTTCAGGGTGACACACTAAACAGGGAGACCCCCTTCTGGGTCTCCACACCTTTATCCACTGCCAGCAACTGCTAGTGCCCTGGAAGGGCTCACATTAACAGTTTATGGAATAGCACTCTTTATTAATAAAATTGTGACAATTAAGGTTTGAGGATTCAAAGCAACATTCTAACAAGTGTTAATCCCCAATAAAAGCTAGCTCAAAGTAATCATTCAGTGTGCAAAGAGTATGGTTGTTACCCAATAGGTGCCCCTATGGGGCAGGATAGAGGTTCAGCCCATCAGCTGATCCCAGAAGTTATTTTGGAGTTTTCCCTAACTTCTCCCTATTTTTGACTCACTTTTCTACAATTTCTTTATGTTTAAGTAGAGTTTGAGTAACTTTATTGATATATCTTAGTCAGTGAGGGGTGGTCATACCTTGGGAGAGGTATCTCAGTAGAGTATCTGAGATAACCTTGGTTTGGGGACATGAGTCGTGCCATGGCTGCTGATTCAACAGCAGGACATCTTTCCTTCAACTCCCTTGTTTTTCAGCTGCTGTGTAGCTTATCAGCTAAAAAGTACTCCTGAGTTCCCTCCTCTGCAAGGATTTCAACAAAGGCTGGATATAGCGTCTTCACTGCACGCTACATTTCATCTTCCCTTAGCATGTAATGCGTGGGGGAAGTTGGGCATACTGACTGCATTCCAACCAGGGAGTAGCAACCACAATTTCTGTACTGTTATCTTTTTTACTCCCCTCAGTCTTTTTCCCACTGAATTGATGTTGGATTCCTCAGTGGAATAACATAGGGACAAAGTTTCAACTAAATTTGCAATTTTTTCTGTGTTATCTAATCCATAAGAGTGATTGTCCTCTCACCTTGTGTTTCTCAATCAACTTCTCTGTATAAGCTAATCCCCTTAGGCTCTCTTTCCAGATGCTCAGAGTAAATCAGTAGTGTTAGGGTGCAAGAATTTTCATCTAAAGTTGGTCAAATATTAAGAGATATAATTGTTCAATGTTCCTATACAATTCTCTGTGGTTTGTATCTTATATACTATGTTCCTTAATTCCATCTATCCAGAGTAACTGGTCTGCTGTTTAAAACTTTTGTTGTGAAAGTTTCAATAGTCTATAAAGTATATTTCATGTGAGTTTCATAATGTTATATCTCCATCTTAAGAAGTTTGGACTCTTGCTAAACAGCAAGCCTTTCATGGCAATCACATACAACATATGACACTGGCTCTCTAAATGATAGGATTACTATTTAGCGTGTCTTTTTCTATATAACTTCCCTCACCACCTTATCCAATTTTCAGAGGCTCATGTTGTCTAGGCCTTGTTGTTCTTGTGTTTTGTTGTCACAGACAGAGATAATTCCTGCTATGGATTGACTGCAGTGTGAATCACTGGAACATCTCCTACAGCGGAAAGAAAAGGAAAGTGATGAAGAATTGTCTCCGTGTTTCTTGGATGTTTTGTGATTGTTTCAGTGTTAATCATAGCTATTCTTTTTAACTGCAGATTATACCAAATATGAGTAGGACATTGTGGGTGAATTAGAGAATTGAAGGGAAGATGCAAAACATATCACTTGCCAGGAATGATTTTAGGTATATATGTGTGTGCATTGATGTATGAGCCAAACATGCAGCTACTGTTATTCTTTGTTACCAATGAGACAGTGCCTTGAAGGTGTTGATTAGTGAAAATTGAATTTAGATATGCGGATGAAATCTCTATCAAGTGCAGATGGAGTATTTACCACAGCGAGCTGTTCTAAAAAGAATTTCTACCAAAAGTAATTGAGCTTATGATCCTTACCCTCTCCCTAGATGGGACTAAAGGTCCTGTAATTTGTGGGTATATCTACATGCTGCACATGAAACTTGGTACTGTGATCAATTTTAAATAGGCTGGAACCTCCACATCTTTTGCAACAAAAAATATTTCTGATGCCAAAAGGCAATTGTAAGTGGAACATCTTTAAACCTGCAGTAGCAAGACTAGGCTGCCAGCAAATACAGTTAACTCAAGAACAGTTTCACATTAATGTGCATGTTCTCAGGTCCAGAACTTGTGCCAATGTCACCAAATATTGCTTTCTGGTGTGGTGATATCTTCTATGTATCGAGACATTTCCAGTTTTCTCACTCAGTTGCTGAGAATTCTGTTGCATTATATATGAAAGGGAGAGAAAGAACAATACAAAATATCTGACTTGCATTGCTTAATTGCATTTGTGCCTCATCCTCTTGTTCCTATTTTAACAGTTCCGATTTATTTTTGAAGTCACATGGCCCAGCATAGCCTTTTAGTCTTCTCAAGCAGAGCTGTCACTGACATCCACTTTTCTAACGAATGGAGTCATTGCATAGTTTATTCTCTTTTTTGGTGCCAGAGATAACATTTACCAGCAATTTAATTCATAATAAATTTCCTTAGTGGCCCTTTCATTTAATTCTCACTCCTGCCTTTTTGTCACAAGAACCACTGATTGGCATATTTCTGCTTTTACCTTATGGATTTATTGATGATACTATCAATCTTACTCAGGCAGGATGACAGCTCAGAATTAGATTCACTTTCTTGGCAGTTTCTGCAGCTAGCCGTCAACAAAGTGATATCTCTAGACCTTTGTCAAATGCCCAGTGATCTGGATCCCAGAAGACAGCTTTCAGGTTCTAGACCTGAAAGTCTTAATCATCAAGTTATTAGAAAACTTTATGTGAAAGCAATATGTTGGGAAGCCTTTTTCTGGCAAGGGAGCTGATATTTAAAGCCAAACATAGTTGTTAGACTTAACTGCACCATCCCCTTTTAACAAAAGTGTCAGCTGACATTAGGTTTTTCACCCTTAATTATTAATAGTACTGATTACACATGTTTCCAAGAGTTAGAAACAATAATTTAGGCTATAAGATATGTCTGCCTGCCAATAGTAAAAACAGAAAAAGACATATAAATATCCTTAAGTGTCACTGAATTTGTAGAGTTCTGATAATACTTGGCAATTAGTGCGATATTGCTTTCTATTACTATAATTACAATAATTTGATCACTGCAAATCTTACAGTGAATGTATCACAGTAGAATCATGGAATAGTTTGGGTTGAAAGGAATCTTTATAGGTCATCTAGTCCAAACCCTCTACAATGAGCAGGAACACCTTTTACTACACCAGGATTCTCAGAGCACTGTCCAACCTGACCTTGAATGCTGCAGGGATGTGACATCTACCACCTCTGTGTACAGCCTGTGCCAGTGTTTCACCACCCTCACTGTAAAAATTTTCTTCCTTATGTCTGGCCTGAATCTACCCTCTTTCAGTTTAAAACCATTACCTCCTGTCCTACTGCAACAGGCCTTACTCAAAATCAGCCCTCACCTTTCTTATAAGCCATCTTTAAGTACTGAAAGGTTGCAGTAAGGTCTTCCTGGAACCTTCTCTTCTCCAGGCTAAGTAACCCAGAGTTTCTTATGTTACTGTAATATATTCTACTTACCACAGGGAAAGTGCTGTGATGAACTAGCTAAGTTTGCATGATTACAGCTGTATCCACACTGGGATCAAGGATATGGCCTTTTACCTGACCAGTATAATTAAAATAATGTATTACTGTGTGCAAAAACTTGAAGATTACTTTTGTACTGCCTATTTTATGTAGAGGGGCTATAGTAAAGTTGGACTAAGGAAAGATTGTTTTTCCAATTCAAGGCTTAAAAGAAACATGCTGCCTATACCAGAGGCAGGATAAAACTAATTCCATCCTTCAAGCAGCTGATATAATTGGTAGGGGTTATATTTTAGCTTAGCAGTAAATATTTGTTGCACAGTTTTTAATAACAGTTGCTTAAAACCATCCTTCCATTCATAGATTATTTTGCAAAGAATCTACAAAAACTTTCTTAAAATGGTACATAAAGAGCTGAGAATAATTGTTCAAGCAGACTTAACCTTAACTAAGAAAAAAAAATGCTCTATTTAAAACCAAAGACATAAAATTATTGGAAGGAAAATAGGGATAAAACAGCTGCAAAAGATTTCAGTGTAGATTTTGCCTTAAGAATGGTCTTATTAGTAGATACATTTTAAAATGCCATTTTTTTTTTTTTT